>JADKXX010006681.1:0-22663 GCA_017310255.1 Butorides virescens | reverse complement strand
TTATAAAGACATATATTTGAGTTAATGGACTGTGATTTAAAATTGATCATGGATTTGCACTGCAGTTCAACAGTCTGCTTTCAGTCTTAGCCAGGATGTAATTTTTCACTGAAAATATCCTCTCAACAGGTGCAATAGTGCTTGAAAATGCCAACAGATATTGAATGGATGGTCTGACATTTGCAGAGTGCCCATGCCCCAGTGATTATGTCTAATGGTGCCTCTTGGTTCAAGGTGCATGTAATCTCACCTGAGTATATTATATCTCAAAAATAGATACAGAGTATCACAATTTTTAAAAATCTGGTTTTCTCTAGTGACTGTCAATACAACCAATGCTGGCCAGCTCAAATGGAGAGTCTCACATTGCTAGACACAGGGAGGAATGCTGTCTGAGACACTTTTTTGATAATTTTGTAAATCTGACTTCATATACTCATCTGCATCTTTAGTGATTGTAACACTTACAGAAGTGGTTCAAGATCCACAAATGTAATCATGTCATTTGGTGAATCATGGAGTTGAGGTAACAACAAAATCCTCTCATTTTGCCGTGAGTAATTTGGTTGTCAGACCTGAAGTTCCAGGATTTGCAAACTTGGTCCAGAAGTGGAAATGAAGTTCAAGCATTTACATCTTGTTGCACATAAGATACCATCAGTGAAAAACTGCAAATGCAAGTTACATCTAGGTGCTGATGGTACAGCTCTGAATTTGATAGCTTCCCTCTTCCATGTGTGCACTCATTTTGACTTTGAAGTAATGAGAATAAAAGAAAGATTATCAGATTAAATTTGTGCAGGTACCATTGTGGTTCTTTGACCCTGACTGGCTGCCAGACACCCACCTGGCTGCTCTCTCACATCCCCTCTTCAACAGAGCATGTGGACAAAATAGGTGAAAAAGCTATTGAGTTGAGCTAAAGGCAGGGATCAGTTGCCAAGTACCATCATGGGCAAACCAGACTTGATCTGAGGAAAATTAATTTAATTTACTGCCAATTAAAATAGGCTTGAATAATGATAAGCAGGCAGTGTTTACCCTCACTATCAAAGTAGGCAAAACCTCTGGAAGAATGGAAGCTGATCAATTCTGGGACCAAGAGGAAGGATCCTGCCCCACCTAAGGGTTTATAACTGCAAAATAGTTTTAACTGCCCTCAGAGTTGAAGGGGAGCCAGATGTGCCTACAAGCAAAGTAATTGGTCCACCTACCCCTATACCATGCAAGACTACCAGAAAGAAGCAGAGAGTCATTGTAACAAGTGACTCCCTGCTGCTGGGGACAGAGGCACCCATCTGTTGACCCAACCAATCACCTAGAGGCTGAGCAGGGCCCAGGATCTGGGATGCTGTGGAGGGACTGCCAAAGCTTGTCTGGCGCTCTGACTACAACCCCCTCCCTCTTTGGGGCACAAACGATACAGCCAGGGAAAACCCAGACAATATCAAAGTGATTGCAAAGCTCTGGGGATGGTAGTCAAGGGCACGGGGGACCCAGGTGGTATTCTCGTCAATCCTGCCAGTGAGAGAAAAGGGTGTGAGGAGAAGGGCACCAATAGGACAGGTCAGTAAATGGATGCAGAACTGGTGCTGGCAACAGGGGTTTGGGTTCTGTGACCGTTGGTCTCTGTTTGCAGATCAGCATCTGCTTGGGAGAGATGGGATTCGCCTCAATAAGCAGGGCAAAGCTACATTTGCCAATAGGATGGCTGACCTCATAAGGAGAGAGGCGGGAGAGAGTATCCAGTAGTCCTGTGAAGGAGTGATGAACAGGATGGCTGAGCTAAGGGCATAGGGTAATTTGACAGGCAGGGATCAACAAAACCAACAAAATGGGTCTTAAGTGGGGTCACCTCCAGTGCTTGTGTGTAGACAAAGAATTGTCTACAAGGCACCATTATGGAGAAATTCCCCAAACACTCCCCAGGTGCCCAATATGCTGGGGTACCTCTCTAAAGTATCAATATGCAAATGCACACAGGATGGGGAATAAGCATGAGTTCTAGATCTGTGTGCAGTTGCAGAGCTATGGTCATGTTGGGAACCCAACAAGACGTGGTGGGATGGCTCCCATGACTACTGGAGTCGGATACAGCGGGGATACAGGCTCCTGAGGAAGGGCAGGATGTGAAGATGGAAGGGAGTACCCTTTAAATGAGAGAGCAGATGGAAGTGCATAGAGCTCTGCTGGTGGACAGATGAGGAGCCAACCAAGAGCTTATGTGTTAGGAGAGGACAGGTAAAGGTGACATTACAGTGGGTGTCTGCTGCAGGCCACCTAACCAGGAAGTGGATGAGGTTCTCTACAGACTGACAGGAGCAGCCTGATGTTCACAGGCCCTGGTCCTCATAGAGGACTTCAACCATTCTGATATCTTCTGGAGGGACAACACAGCAAGACATAAGCAATCCAGGAGGTTCCTGGAGTGTATTGATGATAACTTCCTCTTCCAATTGATAGAGAAGCCAATGAGGAGAGGTGCTCTGCTGGATCTCATACTCACCAGCAAGGACGGGCTCATGTTAAGATCAAAGGCAGCCTTGGTTGCAGTGACCATGAGATGTTGGAGTTCAGGATCTTGAGGGCAGAAAGGAGAGTGAAAAGCAAGCTCACAATCTTGGACTTCAGGAGAGCAGACTTTGGCCTCTTCAAAGATCTGCTTGGAAAGTCCTATGGGATAAGGCCCTGGAGGGGAGAGGGGCCCAAGAAAGCTCGTTAATATTCAAAGTTCACCTTCTCCAAGCTCAAGAGAGCTCCACCCCAACAAATGTAAGTCAGGCAAAACAATGCCAGGAGGCCTGCACAGATGAAAAAGCTGCTCCTGGCCACAATCAAACACAAAAAGGAAGCATGCAGAGGGTGGAGGCAAGGATGGGTAACCAGAAGAAATACAGAAACATTGTCCAAGCATCCAGGAATTAAGCTAGGAATGCTAAAGCCGAAATGGAATTGAATGTGGCCAAGGATGGGCCACAGAATAGAATTCATAGTACTTCTGTTTTCATGTAAGAGTTAATGTTTCTTTCTGGGAGAATGAACCTGATATTTCAATATTCACTCCTGAAAGACTTTAACTGATCACGTCACAAATAAAAAATATTAGAATTAGACTGAAAGAAAAAAGACCCATTAACTTTATTAAGATCTCAATCAGGGCTTCTCACTATCTTAATTCACTGAAGTGAAATTTTACACAATGTTGTAGAAAAGGAAATATTTAAGAAATAGATTTTTCTAAAAGAGGCTGACATGTTACTTCATGGTCTAATGACCATCTGCTGTTCCTTGTAAACTTCTAATAAGCTGTAAAAACACACTGGAATTATTGTAAGACATCCTTTCCTGTTTTAAGATACTTGAAGGAGAGATTGACTTGCATCATGTTGTGGTTTTCAACTTCAATTCTATCAAATTTAATTTTAAAAAAAGAAAAATAAAAAATAGATAGAGGTTTTCTTTTTCTGAGGATTGCATAGCAATGTTTTGAAAAACAGAGCTTTTCCTAAGAATCATGGTATTAAATGCCATGATTTCTCTTTACTGCTTCTCACAGTTCCTATGTTCAAGATTCAAATTGATCTGGACTTGCTGAAAGTTTTTGGAAGGCAATAATATCTCAGATATAATTTTTTTTTCCTTAGTTTGTAGGTGCTTTCTTCCATGTCTGTTTTGGTTTGTGTTTTTTTTTTTTGCTTGGTGTCTATGTTTTTTGAGATAAGCTGTATCACCATTAGGTTTCATATGCTCACTTATGTTTACCTGGATTTCTGGAGATTTTTCACTATTTGGACTGCCTTAGATTTTCCCATGCATTCAATACAAACTAGATAGCTGATTTTGTAGGCAGTGTTTAATTGAATGCATTGCTTGTCAAAGAAGGTGGAGACTTGTCATTTAGTGTTAGGCTAGTTTATATCACAGATTTGCATTTCATTTTCTCTGAAAATGTGATGCTGCAACCATATGTTGCTGTACAAATCTGCTAGCTTTCTGGTTCTTTAAAAAGACCTTTATTGTAACTTGCATAACAATCTGTGAAATAGATTAAAATTCACTGTTGTTTACTCCATATATTATTTTTTTTTTTAGGCAGAAGGGCTGACAGTGCCTAAATACCCACTCACTTGTATGCAAAGTTCTAAATGACTGGAATAATCTTGGTTTTGAAACTTTTGATATCTCTTGAAATGCTAACTTTCTAACAGTAGAGGCAAATAGTTTTGCAGGATGCTTTCCAAGCAGGCATGGAGGCTTTCAGAAATCCAGGCTCTTTAGAGTAGTTAGGCCCCAAGTAAGGTTTAAACAGGGAAAAACAAGCAGTTCAGTGCTTCCGGTCTCATTTGTATCTTTGCAAATCTTTGTTGCTAAGCTTGGAAGCCTCAGACTTACGCCTTTTGTCACAGGTAGGACTTGCAGCCCTGGTGATTCTCTATCACTTCTGAGATTTGTGGTTAATCATATGAACCCAAGCACATTGCTGCTGCTTTGCCTCCAGCAACAGGCTGAAAGAGGATTTCTTGGCTTTGTTTTCTGCATGCAGGATGGTTGCTCTAATGAAGCAACAAGATATAGCTGTTTTTCTGGTCCAGGCACTTAGTTATCCTTTCTAATGGAAATGCTTCATGTCCAATGATTAATGGAGGAGTGCTGGAAAATGCCAGAGGAAACCTAACTTTTTCCGAACTTTATGCTTCTGACATTATTGTCTTGTATATAATCCTCTATCTCTGATGATCTGTATTCCCCTAAAATAACACTTTTTTATGAAAATAAGTTCTTAAATAACCTGTAACCTCATCTAACCTTTAGAAAATCAGTCACAGTGAAGGAGAAGATTTGATCAAAGGACTATTAAAGTTTAGGGAAAGGCTGAGGCAGCTAGTCAGCGGTCTATTCCGATACCTGAAATATTATGTTCTTTTATTATCACTGCTCCTATGCAGTTATCATTGGTGAATGAGGCAGAATTTCTTTATACATAGATGACATGTTATACACATTAAAATATGATATTGTTCTGTGTGTTCAGTGTATGCAGTACTTGGAAAAGATACTGCTTACGCTTGCTATCACACATGAAACAATATTTCAAGCTTTAGTATTTGCTTACGAAATGTATGGGAGATCGGTTCCTCAGTTTAAATAAGAGGCATAACTATAAATAAATAAAAAAATTGGGAGAGAGAAGATTCAGAGAGACACTAAATTTCGGTTATAACTCTTATGTTCATGTTTGCCTTAATGAACTAAGAAGCTAATAGTAGTGTCATTTTTTTAATATATTTCAGTAATGGATTCCTTAAAAACTGTAGTGAAAACAGATTATTCATATCTACAATTATCCTTGGAATGAAAAAAAAAAAGCAGAATGTGTGGACTCTTGAAAGAGAAGGGGAAACATGCTATAAATGAACTTCAGTAGATGAAAACTGGGATATTACACTGAGGAGCTTACTTGTGTTGTCTCACCTTTCCCTAGTCATCTGCTTTTGGAGGTAATATCTTGGTCTAACTGAACCTTTCAACATGGCTACTTTCAGTTTCCATAATTTCAATTAATCTTCTCATACAACCATTTCTCAGCATGTTCCCAGTTTTAAACACTGCAGTAACCCCATTGGATCAAACAGAAATGCTTTTACCCTTTAAGTTTAATGCATGGTTAAGTTTCAAGAGGATTAAGATAGCACTTAGAGAATAAATTGTTCAGAAATGTAAAGGCAGCCTTCAGAATGCAAAAGGGAATAATGGGAAATACAGGACCTCTTATTAAGTGCTTTTCAGGCTGCAAAAACAGCTGCAGTGGTATTATTCTATAATTTAATCTAAAGAAAATACTAGATTTAGTTGTAAAGTCATGGAATTCTTTCATACTATTGCCCAGACTGTTGTATGTAAAACTGTTGAGAACAAAGATTAATTCTTTGCAGCACAGGCTCTTAAGTTATTAAAAACAAAGATAAACTGAAGCCAAATCTGTTCCGTTGCACTTTTAAATGTAGAGGGCCATCACTATGAGCAGAACTTAGTTCCCTTATTTTTCTTTGTATAGCTATAAATAGGAAATGTGATTTCATCCATTTACAAATGAAGACCTTCATTACTCATTTGTGGTTTGTTATACACACAGGCTAAATCTGTCCTTTCATATGATGCAGAATGAAGATTCCTGTCATCTGTAATTGCTGTATGTGGAAGACAAGTGCTACATTATTTTTGCCCAATGGAGTGAATGTTTGCTGTGTTTAATATCATAAAATTTTATTTCCCTGTGAGCTAATCAATGATCTGAGGCTAAATGCTGCCTTTCCTTTCTCATTCACTGTTGACAGGCTGAAATCCCAAAGTACTTATTCCTTTTTGCTTTTTGCAGTAGGAGCCACACATACGAATGCCAGATGAACTGATGCTAACTGAGAGAAGACCTGAGATTCTTATCAGTATAGGCACGAGGAACTGACAGGGACCTGCAGTCCAGCTCTGGTCAACCACTGGTAATCATGCAATACAACTTTAGTAAAATAGAATCCATAAAACATCCCATCTTCATGTCCTGACATAGTGCAGCAACAGAATACTTAAAATCAAGCCATAAGAAACAACAGCCACACTTGAAATGCGCCAGAGGAAGAGAACAAGAGAGGTCAAATTTCAATAGAATAGCAAGGAAATTGGAGACTCCGGATACCAAACGTGATGATTGCGTCAAGTCTGAGATAGTGAGCCTGATCTATCAGCTAAGCCTCTGACAGCTCTACCATCTTAAATCCTGTCTCTGGCTGCATGTCATCTTCACAGAAAAGCCCCTTCCCACAGCCCAGAACTCTAGAAAATCATCAAAGGGAGATTATAAGAGAGTTCTTATCTGAATGCTGCAGGAAACTGAAAAGGACAGGATTAACATAGTCTAAATATGGTGCAAACAGACAGTGATCCAGTTTTGTTTTGGATGCCCTAGGCAATGCCAAGGTAAAGAGAAAATGTCTTTAAAAGGAAGAAGCCAGATCCACTGGGCAAAAGCAGTCTTCTGGGATCTGGATGAATATTACTGGAACCACATGGTTTCCAAAATGCATTGATTAAATGCTTACATTTGGAGTGAAGCCTTTGGTGATGCTGAAAATGTGTGACTCCCTGGAATGTTCTCCTTTATAAAATGATTACCTCAGAATTTTTCTGCATCTACAGTCATCAAATGAGCCAATTCTTATGAAGCTGAGCGATATTAGAGGGCTTCTTGGACTCAGTATTGAGCATCATCACTTAAAAATTATCTTGGAGGCATGTTGTCTATCAACGTGTGTTTCCCTCCTGCTAGCAGCTTCATTCTGCCATCTGTGTTAATAATTCTCTGAAGCAATTCTCTTGGGGCCTCTCCTGCAAAAATATAGTGCTAAAGCTTCTTCTTTCTCATCTCTGTAGTCTGTTCACTTTGTCTAAAATGAGCTGCATTGAGAGGTGCTAGAAGAAATGGGAGAGAATTACCATTGCTTTCCCCTAAGGCTGAGATTAAAAGCATTTCCCTTTATGTTCTTCCTTCCAAAGACAGGAAGTAAGAGATTTTCCTCTGCTGCCTGTGGAAGAGTTCCTGTGAATATTTATTTAAATAAAATCTGTAAGTCTTTCCACTGACAAGAATTTTTGCTTTTCTCAAGATAATTCAGAGATTACTGGTTTTTTCTAAGAAAGCTGGTGGAACATAAAAATTTACTAATTTAACAATAGGCCTGATTCAGACTAGTGGTGTTTGGCTGCTATTCTGCAAATGTTTGGCAACAGAAAACTTTGCACATTAATACATGTGTTAACTTCAGCATGTTTCCTTTTCTGCCTATAAGTATAGACTTTAAGTTCCTAGCTAAATCACTAAATTTTAGTGATTTAGCTTAAATTTTATTCTAAAATAATAAAGTAAATGCTGGTTTGGGTTTTTTTGGTGGGGTTTTTTGTTTGGTTTTAATTTTGGGAACTGGGAATAAAAATATAAAGTAATTTTCCACACAACTTTTTAGGAAGATCAAGATTCTCATTTTTACTGTGTGAAACACCATTCTGCACAGGCTTGATACATGCCATAAAGTGTCCGGTTTAACAAGTCTCAGAAAATCATCTCCCTTTCCCTCTACTATTCAAGTTTAGCTCTTTGATTAAACAAGACACAACAGGGTTTATTTTGCTAGATCTGTGTCCACAAGATGTCAGTGTGGATTCTTAATTCACTTCTACTGTTACTCTCTGCCTTATAGCATTGCTGAAAATAATGGTGACAAACTTGGGCAACCTGTTTTGCAGACATTTCCTTCAAACCTGAAAGGAGTATTCATCATGTAAAAATCTTATTATTGACCTGGACCTGATCTTTGCCATTTAAAAAAACGTTTTGATCAGGCTGTTGTTTCTAATCCTTCCTTGGAGAAGTACTAAGCTTTGGATGTGTCTGTGGAATAGCAGAGACCAGTGGTGCTGGTCTAACAGCTGACACTAACAGGGTTTGTGGGCTCGAGCAGTACAGGATATTACTGAGTGCCAGGTATCCAATCTGGAGCAGAAACAAGATGCTAATGGTGCTGTAAAAGCTACCAAAAATTGCTCAGAGGCAAGGCTTGTTAGGCTAGGATCATTGCAGTGTTAATGTAGCATGATGAATTTTTTTAACCTGAATTAATATTTCTGCACTGGCTTGCATGCATCTTGTGGGTGCTAACATGTAGTTGGGTTTAATTGGTTATCTCAGTCTAACTAATGTTTTTTGTCAATAGGTGCTGCATATTCATGTCCCTCTGTTTAAAGCCTGTTAAGCTTGGTGATTTTTAGTTCAGGTTGTTTACTGTGCCTTGCTATATACACACCCCTGTAGTGGGGGGGAAAGCCAGCAGAATTTGGTAAGCTTTCAGTGCTTAAATAGCTGTTGCTTAAATCCTGCTGAATTTCATCTGAGTTGCCAGCTTTTTCTGAGGAGAATTCAATTGACCTTAATACTATGGATATGTAGCACATAAGAGGCACTTAATCAAGTCTCACACAAAACTACTTTGAAAGCCTGCTTGAAAACTCTGAAGAGACCCTGATAACATTTTATTGGAATGCATTTTTAATCAAAATAGTTTACTTCATACAGCTAGATATAGTAGCCATTTAATTTTTTTTTTTTGCTTTAGATAAATGAACTAAAGTGAACTGCTTAATAGACTATAAATAACATTCTTTAAGTGAGAGTTGAAGAGAAACAATAGCTTTGAACTGAAATTATGATAGATCTACAGAAAACATTTTCTAGCAGCATGCATAAAAAGAATGTGAGTGACATGCCTTGTATACCAGAATGTGGTTTTATTTCAAATATGTCTCTCAGAGTAAGGCAAACAGCAGGGAATCTACATCTATCAAACACAAAGCTACTTTTTCTAGCCAATTAAAAAGAAGTTTAAACATGTGTCCTTTGCCTATCATAAGGAAGATCACAATTTTTTCAGTAAACATGGAAGTGAAATAATATGATAAAAATGTTAAAGAGTAATTCAGATTGCAAATGTAAATATGTATTTTAATTGTGCTTCATAAAACACATTTTTCTTGTACTATTGCAGTACATCCAGATGAACTGACATGTTCTTTAGTCCAATTTTTATATCACACCATTCTCTGTAATTGCAATTCTGGTCATCCTTAAATGTAGCTTACGGTATTAGTAGATAAGCTGGGAACTAGAGGTATGAAAGTCTGAAGAAACACTGTGCTTCCCATGTTTATTACACTGTGAAATGCTGCACTGTTGCTTAAAATAACATGATGAGATATTAGATCTCAGATATTTGTGGGGGAAAATTCTTTGTAAATGTTAAGATGGTATACCACTGTTCACAACTAATAACTTGACTCTTTGAAGTTCTATGATTCTCTGACCATTTATTATGTGCCTGGCATGTTTTCAACATTTTTATTGCAGAAACCTTCTCTCGTATTCCCTTTGCCAGGGACCTTAGGAGTAGATATGATGGAAAGTTCCCAATTTAGGACCAGACTCAGGTGTTCTTGTGGTCCCACTCACTCAAATGAAACAAGAATTGTGTGGGATTTCAGCCCATGCAAACATCTTTTGTTTCATGCAAACATTATAGAAGAAAATGTTAAGTGTAGAATATACTTCTTGTCAGTACCATGTGTTCTGTTTGTCAAGCTGAATCATTAGTCTATCTTTGCTATAGATTCAGTCTTTGGTACTGAACATGTTTTTTGCTGTTTTGAAACAAGATTCAAATTCCTCAAAAACATGATTCTGTGATGATAACAGTTTGATGGCCCTGTATCACATACATAAGTTCACTATCTTTGACAAGTGTATGGGTATATATTGCCTTTGTCTCTTCTTTATCTGTCTTTTTTTTTTTTTTACTGTGTGTTAGCAAGTAGGATTGTCCCATCAGTAAAACCATTGTAATTTTCAGATGTAAAGAACGATGACAGTTCAGAGAAATAGCCTTCAGCTTCTACAACAAATAGGACTATTCTTTTAAGAAGTTGCTATCAACAGTAGCCAACTGGACTAGCATGTGTTGATAGATGTTAGCAGGAGCTAAAGGACAGATATATACTCCATACCTTTAAGCTCCTCAGAATATATTGAAGTTATTCCAGTGAGGTTTTGCCTTATTCCTGATTGAAGGAATTGCTGAAGGAAGTTAATGCCTTGCTGGCTGCTTCCTTGGGTCTGAGCTTGCAGACCAGTAGCTGAAAAAGCCTTGATGACCTCCATAAGGGCAAAAATGATCCCTCTTAATTGGTATGGAATCAACAACAAAGGTGCATTTCTGACTGATAAACCTCTCAATACAAGTGACTGTATTTTGAGATGGTCAGATGACCATGTTTGAGCAATACTAAAGCTTCCTACATTTTCCATCTGGTCTCTTAAGGAAAGGAAGTAAAGTCTTTTGTCACCCTCTTAATTCCTCCCTAAAAATATAAACCCTTTGGAAGTTTAAACAAAATTTGAAGGATGTGAAAAACACCTCTGAATTAATTAAATTCCTTCAAGCTCCACAAAAGTTGTGAGGAGAAAGAGTCAAATCACTTCCCCTCACACCAAAAAGGCAAGTGGTATCTCATGGAAGGGCAACACAGAGGGAATGAGCAGCTCAGGATATTTCTGGAGTGCATTGTTGATAACTTCCTGACAGAGGTGACCAAGGAGCTGATGACAGGAGATGCTATGATGGACTTTATTCTTACAAAAAAAAGAAGAACTGTCCAGGGATGTGAAGGATGAGGGCAGCCTTGGTTGCAGAGACCATGACTTCAGGAGTGGAGTTCAGGATCTGGAGATTAGGGATCAAGGCAAAACACAGGATCACAAGCCTTGACTTCAGGAGAGAAGACTTTGGTCTGTTCAGGGACCTGCTTAGAAGAATGCCATGGGAAACAGCCCTGGAGAAAAAAGGAGTCCAGAAGAGCTGGTCAGTTTTCAAGGATCACCTCTGCCAAGCTAAAAAATTGTCCAACCCCATGTGCAGGAGGATGGCAGGAGGCCTGCATAGATGAACAAGTAGCTCCTAACTAAACTCAGACTAAAGAAGAAACACACAGGAGGTAGAAGCTGTTTCAGGTAACTGTGGAGAGAAGAAATATAGAAACATTTTTCAAGTGTGCAGAGATGGGCTTAAGAAAGCCAAAGCCCATCTGGAATTTTATCTGGAGGGGAACAGGAAGTATAACAAGTATAACAACCACCACTGGCAGTGAAAGGAAGACTAAGGAAAACATGGGTCCTTTGCGGAACTCAGCGGGGAACCTAGTGAAGTAAGTAGAAAAGGCTGACGTGCTCAATACTACCTTTGCCTCAGTCTCTACCAGTAGGATTTGCCTTCAGGAATACTAGGCCCCTGCAACAGTGGGAAAGCCCAAAGCAAGGAAACTTAGCTTGGGTAGAGGACAGTTACATTAGGGAACATTTAAACAAACTGGATATTTGGAACCTGGTAGGATGTAGCCACAAGTATGGAGGGAGCTGACCAATGTTGTTGCCAATTATCTTTGAAAGGTCATGGTGATCAGGGAAGGTTTCTGAGGATTTAAAGAAAGCAACTGTCACTCCTACCTTCAAGAAGAGCTAGGAGAATCTGAGGAACTGTAGTCTGGTCACCTTCACCTTGATTCTGGGGAAAGTGTTGGAGCAAATAATCCTGAAAACCATTTACAAATTTATAAAGGACAAGAAGGTGATTGGGCATAGTCAGTATGGATTTAGTGAAGAGGAAATCATACTTGGCAAACTTGATTGACTTCTGTGAGGAAATTACTAGCTAGGTGGATAAGGGGAGAGGACTGTAATTGTTTACTCTGACTTAGAAAGGCTTTTGATGCTGTATCCCATAACATACTCATAGACAAAGTATGAAGCACAGACTAGATAAGTGAGATGGACAGAAAACTGGGCTCAAAGGGCTGTGATACGCTATCCAAGGCCAGTCAGTAGTAGTGTACCCCAGGGTTGTTTATGAGGCCAATACTGCTTTAACATCTTCATTAATGACCTGGTTGTTGGGACAGACAGCACCCTGAACAAGATTTTAGATTCTATCAAACTGGGGGGGATGCACCAGATATCATTAGGAAAAGTGTTGCTAACAGATTAAGGGAGATTATTCTTCCCCCCTACACAACACTGGTGAGACTGCATCTGGAGCACTGTGTGCAGTTCTGGACTTACCAGTACAAGAGAAAAATGGGCTTAATGGAGCAAGTTGACCGAAGGGGCATACAGATGATTAGGGGACTGAAGTACCTGTCATATGAGGAGAGGCTGGCAGAGCTGTGACTGTTCAGCCTGGAGAGGAGAAGGCTCAGTGGGTATCTTATCAATGTGGATTGATAACTGGTCAGAGGGAGTAAAGAAGACAGAGACAAAGTCTTTTCGGTGGTGTCCAGTAGATGGACAAGAGGCCATGTGCACAGACTGAATTGCAAGAAATTCCATTTAAACTTACACTAGAACAGGTGGCTCACAGAGGTTGCAGAATTCCTTGTGTGGATCCTGTCTTATTATTTTTAAAGACAACTCCTATCTGACTTCAGAAATGAATCCCACTTAAGAACTGAGAGCATAATTTGTACTCCAGTTCAATGTTATGATAATGTCTCTTCTCTGTTAGCAGAGGCATCACCCACTACTAGTCTCAGTAGCTATTTTGATTGCATCAAGAAACTTTTCTTAAGTTTCTTAAGTTTCTTGACACCTGATCAGTTTCACTCTGAGATGAGATTTAAAAGTGCTTTCTAATTATTTCAGATGTGGACTGCTTTGGAGAAGACTGACTGCATGCTTGAAATTAAAAAGTCAGGTCTCTACTGTTTATAACCAAGTTAATGTATGTAATATTCGCTGAACATATAAAGACTGTGGTGCACCAATGTTGTCATTTCAGGGTTGCCTTTCTGGAGGTCCATTTTTGAATTAGTGCAATGAGGTATAACACAACCAAGGTAGAATTTGCGCTAATACTGCTGCTAACTCTGTCACGCTTAATATGCTAATTCCCATGCAAAGCCCAGGCTGATGCCACTATTTCCCCATGTGCTCTTACTACTTGCTTTACAGACGTATGCAAGGTAGTGGAACTCATTTACTGTCTCAGCAACCTCTAGTTGTCATAAGTTCTCTCTAGACAGAGCACCACAAACCAGCTAAAGAGGAGGATGAAATTCCACTCACTCTCAGCCAAACACTAATGCAGAAGTCACCTTTAGTAACTTAAGTGCTCTCAAATGTCTCCCTTAGGAAGAAACTCTCCCACAGTGATAAAGAATAGCCTTTGAGCAGAATATCTGCAAACATTTCTCCAAGTTTAGGGGTTTATTTCTCTAGAAGTTAAAACTCTTCATGCTCAGTAGTTTGGGCTTTATAAAGATGGCCATGTGACCTCTTGAATTCAGAGTGCATGCCTTTTTCTGAAACAATGACATCAACCCTTATAAACATACACTTGGTCTAAAAATAAAATCAGAATTTTGTCAATGTTCTCTAAACAGACTCCACAGCATTTTTTCAAGGTGTTATCCAGGAAAATAATTCATCACGCTGAACTATCAATGATTTTGTTCAACTGAAATTTTAATATGATCCCCCACAGTTATACATACTTCTTGGAGTCTTATCCATCTAGAGAGTTAATGCTAGATGGAAACAAGGTCTTCTCTGACAGGAAAGGGGAGTGTGTTCTTGTCAATTACAGTGCTGCCCAGAAATAGAAGAAATTTGGGGTTAATTCTGGTGTATTTCTTAAGCTTCCTGTATGATGATTGGCAAGTTGTTTTGGATGAAAATTACCATAATATTATCAGAGCTGAAGTTGTACCAAATGCTTCTGACTCACTTCTACTGCTAATTTCTGTGATCTTTATTCTCAAGATGGGCTAGAAATTCCTCTGTACTCTTCCCTGTTGTCCTGAATATTTAGATTATAAGATGTTTGGTTCATGGGTTGACTCTTAATGCATGTTCTTGTCATGTTTGCACTCAATAGCACCACTGTCTGGATAAGGAATTTTAGTAGCAATAACTAAACATAGAAAGTCATCCTAACGACTTGAAGAGTGTAAATTGGAAGACACATTCAGTAATACTGCCAAGATATACCTTTCATCTATTCTAATTATAAAGAAGCTGTGCCTACACAAGCAGTTAATGCATTAGTAAAGATTGAATTAATTTATTGAAAGGTGCTGCAAAAGACTTGTGAAGCACTATTATCTTGCTCTGAATGTTAGAATAACAACAACAACTAAAAGTCCTGATTCAATCCATGTAGCTTTGGGACACACCTAACAGATGCCAATAAGCCTGTTGGAAGAGTTTATATAAATCAATGCAAACCAAAGCAAAATCCATAAGATAACCCTCGAGTAATTGGTTAATTCTTGTTATTCCCTATTGTCTGGGCCAGGAGTTTAGTCAGGTTTCTCAAGAGACCACTACAGTTGTGTCTCTGAAAATCAGAGTGTCACTGACGTTGTGTTATTGGAACAATAATATACCTGCTGCTGGTGTAAACGACCATTTAATATCCAAAAATTGGTCTTGTTTCTGAGAGATCAATGAGGAGTAATTTATCTTTCGTCACAGGGGAATTTATGATTACGTCTTAATCTTATTATAGCTCTTAAGAAAATCAAATGAAGTCTTATTATAGCAACACAGTTGTAGTTTAAGGTTTTGTTGGCACGTCCATTATAAATCTTTTATTCCAAGGAGTTGTAACTCAGTTGTATGCATTGGCTCTGAGCTAAAGCTTCAAAAATTGGCCTTATCACTATAGGAGATTATTTCCAAATACAGTTCCAATGAAATACATTTTTAGTGTGTGAATGATAAGATTCAACAGAATATAACAGTGGCAGATATCTATATTTAGGTTTCTATTCATTAAAAATAGGAAAGTAAAAAAATTATTTCTTTTCCACAATTGCTGAGGAGAATACATATTCAGGATAGCTGAACTCAGAACATCTTTAAACATCTAAAAAGGGAGGGCTAATCCTGGTTCCACTGGAGCCAGCTAAAGACTTTCCATTGACTTCAGAAGGGTGGAGATTTAAAGCTGAACCATTATATACTCACTCAGAAACAGAATTTCTTTTCCACTCTCAGTCTGGCTGACTGAGAATTTTCCTCCTGATTTGCATGTTTTAGTATTGGTGTGAGTAGTATAAAGTGTCAGTTTAATGTAATTTGCTTGTAGAGGATAGATTACCTAGTAAAATACAAGCAGAACCTTGTCCAATCCCACTGAATTCACTAGCAAACATTCTGTTGACTTTGCATCCAGAAAAACTGGTGTTTAAATATTAAAAGCAAGATATGCACAGATAGTAAAAAAATACATGATTTTTCAGTGTGTTGGGATTATTGAATAGTTTTGACTGTCACTGCTGATCCAAATCAGATGGTATTTTAAAGTACCAGGACAGCATCAAGCTCTTGCTTGTCCTGAACCCAGTATTTCTTAGGGTAAAAACCTAATAGTGGACACTTTTAGATCTGGAAAAAAAATTAAGGAAAAAAAAAAAGCTGGGATAACTTAAAACCAAGTCAAACACATCTGGCATTTTCCAAAAACATTTGGCAAAAATTAGAAGAAAAGTTTGTGGTTAAAAGAATATATTGAAAAATCAAATTCAGAGTTATAGAATGTCCTGGTTTCAGCTGGGATAGAGTTAATTTTCTTCATAGAAGCTAGCATAGTGCTGTGTTTTGGATTTAGTTCTACAAGAATGTTGATAACACAATGATGTTTTTAGTTGTTGCCAAGTAGTGCTCAGACTGCTCAAGGACTTTTTGAGCTTCTCCTGCTCGGCCAGGTGCATAACAAGCTGGGAGAGAGCACAGCTAGGAGAGCTAACCCAAACTGACCAAAGAGCTATTCCATACCATATAATGTCATGCTTGGGGGGGGTTAGTCGGTCGGTTTTTTGGGGGGAGACTGATCGCGGCTTGGGGAGCGATCGCGGCTCGGGATGGGCTTGGGCATCGGTCGACGGGTGGTGAGCAATTGTGTGGTGCATCATTCATTTTGTACATTCTGTATATTCTCTTACCATTCTCATTATTACTATTATTATTATTTTCTCTTATTAAACTGTCTTTATCTCAGCCCTCAGCTCTAACCTTTTTTTTCTTCCTGATTCTCTCCCTCATCCCACTGAGGGAGGGGGGGGAGTGAGCAAGCGGCTGCGTGGTGCTTAGTTGCCAGCCGGGTTAAACCATGACAAGAATGGACATGGTAAAATGTCTTCCTGGAAAGAATGCTAATTACAAATGACTGTGTAGTTGGTATCCCAGATGGCTTTTAAGTCAATAAAATTCAAGTTCATTGTTTATTTTACATTATTTTATTTATACATTATATTATTTTATGTTACAGTCAAGTAACAAGGAAAACTAAGTAATATAATAACAACAAATAGTTTAAACATCTGCTGTTTACCTCACTAAGACAACAAAGATGATTCTAAATGGAATTATGCATTATTCTATTAATGCCCACATCTTTGGTTCACAACACTCTTAGAAAGCTTATGCATGCTTTTAAGTCCTGCTGACTAGCAACATAAAAGGGAAACTTAGAAGATATTTCAGGAGATTTGATAGTAAAGTTCCTAAATCTCATGAACTTTAAGGTCTTTTGAACATCTTGACTAATTTGAGAGGAGAAAATTATAGTGCGGGTGCTGTCCTAAAGCCTCTAAACTTTTAATTAGGTAATTCTGATCTGCAACCCTTGGTTATAGATTTTGGATGGAAAAACTGTTATTACCATTACCATTTTTAATTTAGAATTGTCTTAAAATAAAATATAGAAATATAAGATTAGAAGGAATGGAGTGAGACCATGTACTCTGTTCCCTACCTCATACTTGACAGGGTACCTAACACATCCTTAAAGACCTCTGATGCTTAAAGATCCTGGAACTCTCAAGAATTCAATGCTTTGCTATCCTTATCCTTATCCTTACCCTTACCCTTATCCTTATCCTTAACTTTAGAGCAAATCTGAATATTCCATTGTTCATTTGAATTTATTAGTATATGACCTACTCCCCAACAGCATGGAGAACAGGCAATGCCACTCCTCGTTGTAAGAGTCAGATTGAAACATGTCAAAATCTGTTGTTCTATCTTCATGACTCTCCACTCCTTTCCCATCTCCACTCTGAATTGTGAACAAAGGGGAACTTTTTGTAATTCAGTCATTGTTCTCAGTTATTTTCTAGCTCACTCTCTTCTCTGGTTACCTAGAGGTTTGCACAGGCCCCATAGGTTTGTGTACATATATATACTTGCCTTTCATGCTGTTTGCATGTTTTGCAAGATATTGGTCAGTTCTTGCTCAGCTTGCAATTCAAAATAACATCATCCTTTTATTTGAAAAATTGTCACCTGGCAGTTGTTTACCTGACTATTTTATCTTCAGAACAATAGCTCTCTATCTTTAATGGTATAGAGATATTTTCTTTTTTCCCCAGAAAATTTTTATTTTTCCAGTTTATGAACATCGTTTTCTAAGCCTGTCCTTCAGGTTCCTGATAGTCATTCTCAGCTTAGTGTCTTCAGTTTTTACAAGTATATTCTCTTTTTAATCATCCAAGTTATCAACAAAAATGCTGAGAAGGGCCAGGTTTAGTGATTTCTAGTGTAATGATGGCCAGCAATCATTATAAGTAAGGCTTTTTTCATCAGTTTTGTGCTCTTTTGTAACTGCTGTAATACTCCATTATTTTGTCCATGAATAGTCATATGAAACAGTCAAGACCCTTAACAGAAGGCAAGGTATTTGAGTTAAATTGCTTTTCCCATCACAGGTAATGGAGATATTGTACTGGACAAATTAATATAAACTTGTTGCTTATCATCTTGCATTCCACTAGAGGGTTACAGACAGCGCTTTTCTGGAAGTGAAAATCGACAGATCATAATTCTAGTGTAAAAATTCCATCTTTTTTGATCTTCTGATCTTCTTCCCATAGATTCTCAAGGATACCTTAGTAGTATTATCCTTTTTAGCTAATTCTACTTCAGAGAAAGAGTAAGAAGCAAAATAGGGAGAACATGGAAAGTGAGAGAGTTTTTATGTTTATATTTTTAGTCCTCATTGAAGAAGTGCATGAAAGTGGGTTTGTGTTTTGTCTGAGGACATATAACACTATTGCTGTTCATCCTTGTTATCTTGGTACATCATTGCAATTTGATCAAGGTTTCTAGCTCCTCATAGACTTGAACACCAAGGAAATACAGAAGAAAAATTTGTTTCTCTCCCCACATAATTTATGATCTTAGTTTAGTTTCATCTGATATGAATCTAGTTCACATGCTCTGAGGCTACACTGTGACACAAACCAAAGCACAGTAAGGAGGAATTAGGAAATTTCCTTCTGCAGTGCAGTCTTTATTCACACTAAAGCACCATGTATTTTCTAGGGATACTCCCATAATTTTGGATGATGGCTGGTATCCCTAATATTAAAAGACATCATCTAACTTTAAGGAGCTCAGAGTCAATTCAACAGTCACTTATGCATCTAGCCACCATTAATCTTGGGTTTCAAATACGTCATGGAGGTCACTTTTGCAGGAACATGTAGATTCTGCATCTTCCTTCTGCCTTGCTTCAAGGCTGGAAAGCTGAAATACACTTGCTTTCTCTATTTCTGATTTGCTTTGCCAAAACTTCCTGTATGGCCTGTGTTACAGTTAAATATGGGGAGTCTACAGTGTAGCAAAAAGTCCAGCACCTTCCAGAACTATAAAACTTTTTGTGATCATTGTGATTGCTCATAGTCTACTCAAATGAGTCTTGCTGTATGTGAAATACGGAGACTATGCTAAGGAGAATATGCCAGACATATATTTAAGTTGTTTTTTTCCTTTGTTTACCATGCCTTTACATGTGCCTTGTAGTACCAGCACAGTAATGAATGAAGAAAGGGCATCATTAAACTGTTCAACTAACTAAATATCTTCAAATTAATTGGTGGTTTTCTTTGCTCCTTAGAAGGGTGTTGTGTGTAACGTGAAGGGAAGGGGGTTTTACAGTAGTTAGAGAGCTGGGGTAGTGACTGGGACTTGGCATATCTGCTCCTGCCTGTTCCATCAATCCTTGAAGTGAGATCATGGCATGGGACTCCATGTCACTTGATGCAAACACAGATGGGGGTTGCAGATATCCATCCATTCACAGACCTGAGCTCTGTTCGTCTCAGAAAAGTTGCAGTTTGCACTCATCCTGGAGGCACTTTCTGTGCCATGTTCCTCATTTCTGCCTGCCCCAGTCTGCTGTGTAGGTGATTCTCCCACATGAGCACATTCTCTAAGGACCATCTGCTCCTCTCTCTGATGGTTCACTCTATTGAAATAGCATTTAGAAAGATAGATCACTCTCCTCTCTTTTGTTCAGTCATACTCTTTTGAATCATGATAGTTTACAATTCACCCACAATAAGCTGTGAGTAAACAAGTACAGCAGCTCCATAACCTGGCACAGCCCACAAGGACAATATGGGAAAGGGGTGTGCTGGTCTTCATACTTCTCTTAGAACTGCACATGCAACTTTGGTGCAAAATCAGGCATCATCAGACCTCCCAAAGCTAGGGGCAAGCCTGTCTCAGAGCTCTGTGTCTAAATGTCATGTGATGGATTTTTAGCATGTAACCTGTAGTACAAGGAAATGTGTAGCCCAGAAAAACTATGGGGTAGAAATGCTTGTGCAGACCTTAATAAGAATTAACAGTGGTCATTTTTCCTGTTCTTGACTTTAATAGTATTTCTTAATTAATAATAAAATAATCTTCACCAATGTATAGTCATTGTCCAAATCTAAAAGGTGGAAAATCTTTGTTAAACACAACAAAGATGTCTTAAAAAGGAATTATTTCAGTATTTGATTTTTGATATGGCAGTTTCCCCTTAGTATTTTGGAGAGGGACATGACGGGAAGAAGAATTTATCCTGTTTTATAAAATACTAGCTCAACCAGTTAGTGTTCCTTTGAAATGAAATTAAGAGATGACTCTTCTTTACATCCTTCCAGAATAAAGAAAATACCCAGCAATTCTTTGGCATTAACTGAAACCAGCACCACTGTTCCCACAGTGGCTGTGAATGTACCACAGCTGTTCATCACTGATTGTGATAAGGTTGCACTGTACTTTAACAGGGAAAGTCCTTGGTAACTCAGTAAAATCTGAAGAGACTAACCAAACAATTGAGCACGTCTCCTCCAGTCTGTGTTGCCTCTGCCTTTACAAGGTTCATAAACAAAAAGCTTCAGTCTTTATGTCACCATTGATATTTCACAGCATTTTACTTTTTTATCTTCAGCACTTGTTATATTGTATAAATATCCTGCCTTCATCTCCTGCAGCAAAAGCCAGTAACTGCTGATAGTTACATAAATCTCCCCACTTGTTTCTCAGGTCAGTGATTGTGGTATAAGGTGGTCTAGGAAAATAAGTGCAGTTTGTCTGATTCTTTTGATGTCAAAAAGGAAAGTTTGTCCATGACTTAAGATGCCTGGTAGTATTCACTTCAGTGCTACTAATTTCTGTATTATTCCTCCTGTAAGCTGTTAACATCAGTACCAAATATTCTTGCTGTTGGTATTTTCAATAGGTGATAGTCACTAGTCACCAGTGTTTATGAAGGACTATTGACATGGAATTTTCTTTTTTCTCTTTCTTTTTTTGTTTTTAATAAAGAAAGGAATGTTAACAGTAGGAATTGTGCAACAAGCATGTGAGGGTTAATGTCGACGCAGAAGTCACGGACACTGCACACGATCAATATGATCAAGCAAATGCCAATTTATTGTTGATACATCCCGGTTAATATAGCTCTTCTACTACCTTATCATGCACAAGCTCTTTACTAATTGGTTAACTATGTCTGTCCACGCGCTCTTAGTTACGATATGATTCGTTAAAGTCTCTTGTCCACGCGCACGGTCCTCTCTGTCTGCGTCCTGCTTTGCTTTCTAATCTCAGTCACGTACACCAACTTTTCTTCTTCTTCTCAAGGTTGCTCTCATCATTTTCTGGCTGCAGGTGTCTTCCACAACGTCCTTGAGGCTCACTGCTCACAAACATAACAGGTTAATTTGGTCTGGATTGTTCACTAAGTGTCCTTGATTCTTCAGATATCCCACAGGTTAATCCACAGTTTTGCATTTGAGAAGGCAGAGTAGCCAGGTAAATTTAAAGGATCCCTTTAAGTTTCCATGTCTGTACAGTTGGAACAGGAGCTCTGCTTGGGGAAAGGGAAAGAAGAGGGGAGAGGTGGGGAGGATAGTGGTGTCCCTCTCTTTTTTCCCGAGAGGAAAGGTTAGCTCACCCTGGAGGGAATGTCCTACCAGTTTGAAACACTAACACAGTAATGCAGCCTTTGGAGATACATCAAACTTCAATGCAATCTGAATAAGGATGAGAGTTCGATAGCACTTGTTAAAAACCCCTAGCCTTTAAACAGAAAAAAGGTTTTCAAGGCTAATTACAGCAAAACTCGTGCTGTAGCGTCTTAAAAGATATACTAGTATCTGTATATTGTGAACATAGCTTTGTAACTCTCAAGGTACTTGCTTTATTATTACTTGGGAGTCAACAGGGACAAAAGGAAACAGCCAGACATTTACATTTTCACAGATTTTAAGGCAAGAAAGAATCATGATAATGTACTCTGATCTGCTGCACAAACCCTTTTTTGTACCAAATTTACCTGTACTGAGGTTAATAAATAACAGTAATAACGCTTAAGGCTTATGAATGAAAGCAATAAAGCACATGAAACTTCAGATGTGTAGCTCCACATATCATATTGTACGTTCATTATGTATTCAATTAAGTTGATGGGGAGAAAATTACCACCATAGTCTGAAAATGCAGAATGTTCATGCTAGGCAAAAGATTAGTTTGGGGCTCTGAGTGGATCACCTGCTGTTGGGAATATAGGAAGGCCATACACACACAGCGGTGCTATCCATTCATCCACTTCCTCTGACATGTATTCTATTGCTTTTCACTGGACGTTAAGTGGCTTGTGGAACCCACCAGCTGACTCAGGAACAATGTAATCAATTTTAAATCACAGTCCATTAACTCAAATATATGTCTTTATAA
>JADKXX010006680.1:0-60023 GCA_017310255.1 Butorides virescens | reverse complement strand
GGTCCAACGGACTGAACCGTGGAAATACTTAGGTTGGACCTTATCCCAAACCTCAGTGTCCCCTCAGAAGGCAATATTGCATCGAGACATAAAAACAGTGAATGACGCTCAGCGACTTGTAGGAGAACTGCAATGGCTTCGGCCTTTGGTGGGGTTCACTAACCAGGACTTAAAGCCTTTCCTTCCCTTGTTGCGTGGTAGTGACCCTGCAGCCTTGGTGCCGTCCGTGGTCTGCGTCACACGAGCAACACCTTGATCAGTTGTGTATAAAGATCACCACGGCAGTGGTCGATCGGGCTTTGCCAGATATTCCTGTATCTGTATTGATTTGCAATGTAAAAAAATTGCCTTTTGCTTTGCTGTTACAAGTCCCTGCTTGGCAAAAAGAAAAAGGGGGAGAAGTCGGTGTGTTACCCATAAGTGGGAGGCGGAGGGAGAAGCAGTCACAGTGTACAGTTTTAGAATGGCTGTTTCCCCCTCATACCGCTCCAAAAGGTATTTGGCAACGAACAGAAGTGATCTGTAAGTTGTTCAAAAAAGGCCGGATGAGATGTAAGGACGTCAGCGACCAGGAACCAGCATGCATTAGCCTGCAGATGAATGGAGATGCATTAGAATGGATGTTGGCCAACTCGGAGGAGCTGCAGCTTGCCCTTCTAGGATACCCGGGACGCATTATCAACTCGACGCCTGATCACCCGCTATTGCGTTTTGTTGCGGGGAATGAATGGCGACCGCAGCGCTCAGTGGTGTCTCAACCTCTCACGCAAGCCTGGACTGTCTTTACAGATGCAGGCAGGAAGTCCCGAGTAATCCGGTCACCCTGTTCAACATGAACCAGCTATGGGAGAAACTCAGTAAGAAGCAAGCTCCCAGCTGTGCACATACCTGAGCTACTTTATGTAACTTTTATTAGACAGTGTTATATAAATACAGACTTTAGTCAGAGACATACCAGAGTATTAAGAGCAGGATGGGATATAGGAAATTAACAGCATCAAGCTTTATATGCAATCAAGAAAGACAGAGACAGTTATCTGGGAAACATTATTTTGCACCCAAGCTGGAGTCAGGCTTTAAAGTGATCTTTGAAGGAGTTTGCTTTTTTTGATTGAGCATAGAAACCCAGCTCCCTAACTCAGGAACTTTTAAGTTATGTTTCTAAAATGAGGCAATTTGCATTTTCCTTTTGTCACCATCAACTTCACCCACTTAGGTAGATACCCTTGGGAGGAAGTAAGGCAATTTCTAAGTACATGTGCAAACCAATTATTTAAAGGAAGAAATGGATTTATTTTGAGTGTGGCTAGAGAAGTCAAGGAATGCTTGACAAAAGCTAGATATCCAGGGGTGGAATTCAACCACAACTCAGTCAATCTGTGGCCTTGTGAAGCCATTCTTATTCAGGAAAGCACTTTAAAACAACTTCCATGAGTTAAATATGTAGATTACATATCAGCTAAACACACGCTGAAACACCTTTGTAATTCTAAGACATTTCCTCTCTATTATCCAAAGCTTTCTTTGCTTTATGAACATAAATATAAATTTTTTTATATGGAATAAAATTTATACAGCTGATGCTTGATCCTGCATCATTAGCGAGTTAATGATAACCTCATTCATCATAAAGAACCTGGCACAAAACATGCTGTGTTCTTAACCAGAAGAGTACTTTCACAACCTAATTTTTAAACTATATTGTGCATATTTACTGTGAATTAATTTATCTCCCTGGGAAATTTAGTTTATTCTTTTTCAAAATCGATATAGGATAAATAGATGTGAGGGGTCTTTTAATTTGCTTTTTTTTATTATTATTTTGGGGGTTTTTAATATTGAATATGGGGGGGGTTGTTAATATTGAATATGGGTTTTTTTCATTAATATTGAAAGTTAACCTTTCAGTGATTTAATTTAATCATGGAGCAATTTTTAACCAAGCAATAAAATATGAAGATTACTAGTGCAAAATGCTCATACAAAAATGTGTGTGGTCATAGCACACTTGGTGAAAACTTATTTGAAAATAACTTGATACAGTTACTGTGGTATTCTGTTAAATTACACACAGAGTGAATGGTATCCATTTCTCTTTCCTCGTTAACAAAAGTTATTGTTCAAGTGCCAGTTTCTGCTCAGGGACCTTTTTGATGCTAACTGCATACAGAATGCTAACTGCATACAGAATAATTATGTCAAATTCGTATCAATCTAATTAAAAGCAGACCTCATCCAACACACAAAAAAATACTCAATATTATTCCTTTTTTTCATCAGTCCCATCAAATTACTTTGTATTAAACCAATTAGCTTTGTGATGGGACAGTCTGTTGCTGTAAACTGCAAAAGCCAGCAGAGCTATGGCTATTTATATCTGTATTTATACTAGCTGAAGATCCAGCTTTAGCTATCAAGATGGCAGCTTGCTGCTTTTAAGTCCTGTAATCTTCCCAGTGTCCTCAGATACCTGTATGCACTTGTTCAGTGATATATTTTAAACTTCTTCATTCCATATTAATTACTCAAGTTGCAGAAATTGACCTCTGAGAAGTAACAGTGCATGTTTTGAATGATAAAGGGTAATTACAGAGAGATGTAATAAATACCATTAGTACAGGGATTATAATGAAATTTTTACCAAAAGTGCAGTTTAATAGGCTGGCAACTGTACGCTGTTCCATTGTATTTTGAATTCACTTGTTTATATCATATATGACAAGGTATAGCTTAAAACTGATAAATCATAACATGAACAATACACTATATTAATGTTATGCCATTTTGTCTAAAGCAATCTTAGATATCATTAAATCATGGGTTTAACTGAATGAAACAATCAGATTTAGAGAAGGGAGGTAAAAAATATAATTCTTTAGGGTTTGGTCAACATAAGTAGCAATCTTTTGTGATATACATAAACTTCTGCAAATTTGGTCAGGTAGCAATGTGGTACAGGGAACAGGTTTCATGCGCACAGTTGGTTAATGTAAACATGGTCATATTCTGGAGATTAATTTGATATCCTTCTGGTTGGAAAAGGTACTAATTTGTAACAACTTTCAATAACCTAGACATTTAATTACTGTTCTGTTTTATCCCTTCTCTTTTTAACGATGTTTCCATACACTCTGCACAAGCTAATGTTTTGTCCAGGCCAAAACCATTCATTCTGGATCACACACACACACACACACAAAAAGATCTCTAAACCTCTAAGCATAGCAATTGTGCTTAGCAATTTTGCTGAGCATTGGGACATTATACTATTCATAACAGAAGGCCCTAGACTCCACCACAGCTTAAGAACGTTGCAAGAATGGTCAGTGGTAAAACTCCCACTGACTGCAGAAATGAAGTGTTACCATCATATATAAAACAACAGCAAGCAGCAATAAAATGGATTTTACACAAATTTTACACAAAAGAAGGAACAGATGCTAGAGGGAGATATTTCAGTTTGCTTCCAGTTAGACATAACAGGTGTAAAAAACAACTTTGAGAAACCTATTTACAAAAAAAAAAAAAAGATCTCTCATGGCAGTGCTGGGAAGAAAGAAAGAAATTTAACAAATAGCAAAAAGTCTTGAGCCAAACTAAAGACATATGCAATTATTCAGTATATACTTGCTTTGTTTGTTATTCCTTTGTTCAAAGTCAGTTTTTCAGTAGATGGAAATTTTATTTTTAATGACCAGAAAGAAAGAAAAGTTGCAACCCTTCTTCATGTCCACTTAAGAGTCAGGTAAACCACGAGGGGTTTTTTCCTTCCAAGCACGGGGGTGAATGGTTGTGTGAGGTAGCTGACACAGAACACTTAGGGAACAGACTCACCCTCAGCTCAGTTCACAAAGTGTTGACTTTGTGACTGTACATCAGCCACTGCAGGAACCCTCTCTTGCAGAGATGTGAAGTGGAACTGGGTCAAGCCTGCTAAACATGAGCAAAGCTGGAGCAAGTGTTGGCATTGCTGCACTAGGAAAGCTCCCGGATCCAAAGAAGAAACTTCCTTGACCTGCCTCCAACTTTTACCCTCTCTGCAAAAGATACCATAGAATCATAGAATGTTTTGGGTTGGAAGGGACCAATAGAGGTCATCTAGTCCAACCCCCATGCAGTGAGCAGGGACACCGCCAATTAGATCAGGTTGCTCAGAGCCCCGTTCAACCTGGTCTTGAATGTTTCCAGGGTTGGGGCCTCCACTACCTCTCTGGGCAACCCGTTCCAATGTTTCACTACCCTCATTGTAAAGAATTTCTTCCTTATATCCAGTCTAAACCTACCCTGCTTCAGTTTAAAACCATTGCCCCTTGTTCTGTCACAGCTGTCCCTAATAAAAAGATTTTCCCCATCTTTCCTATAGGCCCCCTATAAGTACTGAAAGGCCGAACGAGCCCAACTCTCTTGGCCTGTACTCATAAGAGAGGTGCTCCAGCCCTTGGATCATTTTTGTAGCCCTCCTCTGAACCTGCTCCAATAGTTCCATGTCCTTCTTGTGCAGATACAACATTCACAAGGGGACATGAAGGCCACCATACATATTTTTTTTTATCACTAAAATTAGACCAAAAAGATCTAAGACTATATTCCACAATATTTGGGGTGGGGGGAGAGAGTATCCCCAGATAATTCTGTTGGGTTTTTTTAAGTATGTTTTTCTGAAGATGCACAATTAATTAATTTAAACATGTGCACCATACATGTAGATCCTCACCAGTTCTGTTGACTTCAATGACTCACATTTCCAAGTGTCTTCCCTTTATTGAAAATTTCCACCAGTTCTGTTTGATACAACGCAGATTTTGAATTGTTGACTTGGTGCCAGCAAAGGTGTGGTAGAAAAGACTCAAACATTTCTCTGAAGTTTGAATTTCACTAAAAAAAATTCCTAACATCCTAAACTGTTTCTGGGGAACTGAAATCATAGAGCTAACTTTCAGCCTGCTGAATATCACACAGCACTTTCCCTCCTGCAGACTGCTTCTGAAAATAGCATAAGAACATGAATGAATTAAAAAAATTTCTACTTTCACTTTCAAGTAGTCCCATTGTATGTATAGAAAGATGCTATTACATTACTAAATAGAATTGCAGACTGACATTTATAAATCATAAACCAGATCTGTAGTTGTGTGAGGGCCTGTCCAATGATTGTAAAAGTGCAGGCAGCATGCAAATGCTGGATAGAAGCATTTGGAAAAGAAGCACTTAAGAAACAGCAGATGCCATGAGAGCCTTTTTGAAAGCAGCTTTGAGCTTTGCTGTACGTGAGCTAGGGCTATCTGCTTTTTGTCATACCTCAGCATTGCTGTCATAGCTGACAGGGGAGCAGCTCTATAAGCCTTTGCCTCCTGCAATAGAATATCCCTTTGGCATGCAAAAATGAGATGGCTACAACTCATTTAGATACTAAAATGTATTCAGTAGTCCACAATAACCACGGTACACAGGATAAACACATCTCTTTTCTTACTGACAAGATGATTTCTTTTCACTAACAATGTGTACAGATTTTCATACTTTGTAAAAAATGCAAGGCCATTGTATTACCAGGATTACTAGGCAAGACCAACCCGGAACATAATCAGTCACATTTGCTGCCCTAGTGAATATAAGCCAAACAACTGTATCTTAATAGATGCCTGTTTACTACTAACTTTTAAAAATTAAGCAAATATTTGTGTATTTCATAGAAAGGAGAAAATTGGTAACATTAAAAAGCTATTAAGACCATTTTACGTAATACTTTAGAAGGCATGTTTTTTTTAACATAGGAAATATGTGCAGATTGTTTTAATATGGCCCAGTTACAACACAGAGCTGTATAATCTGCCTTAAATGTTCACCATCTGAAGATTTTTTGCAATAAGATTTTTTGGGGGCAAATCTGTACTGCAACTGTTCAGGTCAACAGCATTACACGCCACTTCAGGGACCACAGTACATTGCACGTAACCTCACTATGATCTGGTAAGAAAGGCCTTCCCCATTTTGAACCACTCGAAATTAGGTCTCTGGTTTCTCTGGCTGGGGAAGACAACAGAGGCTACTAGTCACAGCATCCCTTCCTGAGACTGCCCAAAAAGCTGTTCCCAAAATGCAATAGGCCTGATGTTATCAACAGTCATGTGGATTTTTGACTAGACTTCTGCTTGTTTTTTTCACAAAACTGGAATTGCTGATTCTTCTGCTTTGTTTTGGTTCCTAACTGGTGTTTCCTTCATTTTATAGACTTCTACAATTACTATTTCAGTAACAGGTTCAACTTCTTTACTTTCTGACTAATGCTACATATATCAACTGCATACTGATATAAACCTCAGTGCAAAATGTACCTTGCCTTGGTGCATAAAGTTGCATGGTCTCCAACACCTGCACCTCCAAATGCAACAAATACAGATGATTTTAAGCAACAGGCTAGCTACATAAAGTTTCTTCTCAACCAGGCATGTAAGAATACACACTCCAGGTCCAGGATGCTACTGGAGACGGCATGGCTATAAGCCACTATTTTGGACTAATAATACTTTCATTAAATGTTTATGATTTCAACTACACTAACAACGGTTTCTTGGCTTTGCTTATAAGATGTATACACTTTTTGGCCACACAAGACTTTGAGCATAATGAACGATCTGCATACCTGATTATCACAGCTTGGAACAGATGAAGTTCTTTGTCTTGGATACTAGAGAAAAGAAAGAAATGAGTACAGATGTGATGCAAAGGGTCAGCCAGTTTCAGGCCACAAATATGTTCTTCATGTTACCTGCATCACATCTGTACTGGATTAAATGAGGCACCACTGGACAATTGTTTTGTCCATGTTAAAACACCTTATTCAGAATATATAGCAATTTTCTAATTATACTGTTTTTTCTCCACTCATTACTCAAAAATTAACAAGAGCACAAAACCAAATCTCTATCTGAAGTTCAAACTAGTGGGAAATCGAAATCAAAATACATAATTCAAAAACAAAAATCCTAAATTACAGAATTAACTGAAACAGAAAAAGTCAGGGTTCACCTTTGCTGTGTCTGTTGCAACAAAGCTTACTTTTTGCCAGCATTGCCTGAAATACCCATCTTATTTTCACACTAGGAAAAGATTAGTGCTGTAACATCACTGATGAGCCTCTGGTTGAAGTAAAAAATGGCAAGTTGCTACTGGGGTCCGTGTTTCACTTTGAATATTAAAACTACAGTAAAACTACAGCCAGTGGACTTAAGTCAAATTCTCAGTTTAAAAGCCTATGTAAGAAGCATGCTTAAAGCTTCTGTCTGACCTCGATCCAAAAACTATCAATGTGCGTGGGAGTGTCTACCTTTATAGAACTGGGTTTTGGATCAGGCACTTGAACAGCTATGAATCTAAGTAGTACCGTGCTGAAGTAAAATGCTTACTCTGAAAACATGCATAACCTTATTCACAGAAATAATACTATTAAACATTTTTATGTAAACAAAATAAAATTTGAACATAAACTTCGTTTAGGCTCAGTCAAAAAGAGATAGCACAGCTATTATTTTTGCTAATATATACAGGTCTAGGATTTATCGTTTGTGACAGAGACATGGGAATAAATTAGTAAGGAGTAGTCAACAAATTATTCCACTATGCTTTGTTAGAGAAACTATAAGCCCAGAAGAAGTCAGCTCAGCGTCAGACATTTTGGAGCGGTGCTCTGTCAGTTACATTTCCACCACAAATACACTATAGTTGCAACTCCTTGTTCTTACATTAAACAGAAAGGTTGTGCAGCAGTAGGTCAGGCACCTACCACATCCAGTGACAACATCTGGTCATACGAAGTTTGGAGCATGACACAAACAGGACCTGTAGTTGAAAGTTTTCAAAAGTACTTAAGTGCTTGTAGAGAATACATCCCATTGACTTCCAGTGAAACTTGATGCTCAAGTACCTAATTTACTACTTTAAACCAGAATTTCATTTGTGAAATCACGTGAGTATTTTTAGATAGATTTTTCACATTTCCTTAATGTAAATTGTTTGAGTCATCCTGTGGAAACAGACCAACGTAAATATTTGAAGCACAATAACATGAGTACTCTTGGATCTCAGCAACAAAAATAAAGGTATATTACTTTATATCCACAAAGAATATAAAAATGTAAGTGCTTAATATTTATAGGAGTGTCATGGTTTAACCCCGTCTGGCAACTAAGCACCACACAGCTGCTTGCTCACTCCCCCCACAATGGGATGGGGGAGAGAATTGGAAGAGTAAAAGTGAGAAAACTCATGGCTTGAGATAAAGACAGTTTAATAGGGAAAGCAAAAGCCTTGCACGCCAGCAAAGCAAAACAAGGAATTCATTCACCACTTCCATCATCAGGCAGGTAATCAGCCATCTCTGGGAAAGCAGGGATCCATGACACAAAATGGTTGCTTGAGAAGACAAACACCATCACTCCAAACATCCCCCCTTCCTTCTTCTTCCCCCAGCTTATATACTGAGCATGACATCATATGGTCTAGAACACCCCTTTGGCCAGTTTGAGTCAGTTGTCCTGGCTGTGCCCCCTCCCAGCTTCTGGTGCACCTGGCAGAGCATGGGAAGCTGAGAAGTCCTTGACTTGTCTAAGAACTACTTAACAACAATTAAAACATCAGTAACTTATCAACATTCTTGTCATACTAAATCCAAATCACAGCATTATACTGGCTTCTAGGAAGAAAATTAACTCTGTCGCAGACAAAACCAGTGACACCTTAAGGGTCAAAAGACCCCCAGATGTAAGCCGCTTACATGCATAAGATTTAGGCCTTATTGTCTAGTTTGCTGTTGCTTTGCTAAAGTCAGTAGTGTCTAGCTTGGGTGTTTTTCTAACAGTGTCTAGCTTAGATGTTTTTTTGAAGTCAGTAGTGTAGCTACTTATTAAATTTAGAACCCTATTCAAGGACAAGAAGAATGGGGAGGGGATGGAACAGAAGGATAATAACGGTTTGGATAGACTAGAAGGAATGAGAACTAATTGATGCGGGAAGATTTGTGGCTCCTTACAAAGGACAGTTTTTGAGAAGAACCAGTTTACCTCAAGAACTGGTCTAGACTGACCCTGCAGTTTGGGCAAGAGCCAAGGAGCAACTGAGTGCGCAAGAACAAGAGGTTACTAGCGGTGACGAAGAGGAGCCAGCAGCCTTCATCCCCACGACCCCCGACAACCACCACCAGGAGGCACTGAGCAAGCGCAGTGGGGAGGAATTTATGGAAATTACCACCTGAAGCTAATTTTAATACAAAGCGGAGACAGGTTATGCATATGCATATGCATATCAGGAAACTTTATGCATATGTAATACTTTGCTACATATAAACGGGGCAAGTTGCCACTTGTAGGTATGCACGTTAGGTGGAGCGATCCCCCGTGCATCCGGCGCCGAGAATAAAGAATGCCTGCCTTTTAACACTACATTGGTGTTACGAGGTTCGTTCTTCCCGATTTCGGTGACACCAGGACAAGGAGAAACCTGAGTAGACACAGATGGCAAAACCAAAATTACATTTGAAGTAAGCATTGAAAGTAAAGTCATACTGCATATACATGCAATTAGTCAGACTCAAGAAATAAATTCAGCCCAAATTTATTTTATGAAAATAAAATTTTTGGGATTTCCAAGACAGGGGCATGGATTATAAGCAGCAATCTCCATGCATTATAATCAACAATCTTGAGGTTTTGTTTCAATAGAGTACAGGTTCCTTTCAAGTATTCATATGTGTCAGACTTTCAAAAGGCATTCCACTAACTAAAATTGACTCACATGTGTAAAAATATTCTCAATATACATGGTAACAAGAAGACAATTTATAATGAGCAGTAGGGCTGTGAATCACATGGAGGCACGAACTAAGTTGGTTTTAATTAACATATGGGAGGAAAATCACCAGGGAGAAAACTGGAAAAATAACCCTCAATTAGCCTACAAGGATTTAATCAAAAGAATAACTTGGAAAAGCACAAAACAACACAACTCATCTTTTTTTCCTCCTACTTTTAACCTCCTGGCTTCTGAAAATGACCTTTAACCATTAGATCCCAAAATGGTGATATTAAAATTCTCTCTTTTAAATTATCCTGAGGAATATGGAAGTCAACATACACCTAAATTACACAAGAGCTACAGTGGATGTGTACATAGGCCAACAATTACAGAATAAGAAAAAGAAAAGACCATTCTGCACAGTCCAGTCCTTGCATCAAAAGAACGAGATAAAAATAATGCAAAAAATGAGATGGAAAAAGTGAGAGCATGAGGAGAGAAAGAGAGGAAAAAACTCAGATATTTGTGTCCCAAAAATTTAGTATTGACTATACTGATTTTTCTGGAAATTGGAGAAATTATCTAAGTTAATCAACTGTGACTGACATCTACAGTCTCTATTCAACATTTGTAGCCCTTGTGGTTTGTTGCATGTTCATTGGTCTTTCAAACTCAGGCATCAGTCAAGCATGTGGACCATCAGGTATGGCAAACAGAGCAACTTGCAGCAAAATGCTGGCAGTAATTATCAAACAAATGCAAACTATTTGGTAACTATCCACAGAGGATTATTTGTGGGATCTCTGCTTGAACACAAATCAAGCCTTGCTGTAGGCAGAATTTGCCTGTGTCAGCAGATACTCATTGTCAAATGCAAGGGCTAAGACCAAATCACATATGCATTATAAAAATACTGCATTACTCTGGAATATTTTCCTGGTTTAACCTGATCTCTGTTTTCTCCAGAGTGCTGTCCTGAGCCTTTCATTTTCTCTGTTCTGTTGAAACACCTTCTCCCTCTACCACATCTCTCAATTTTCTCCCCTCAATTCATTTACGTACTACAGACAAGGTTTTAGAATATGGCCTAATAGATATTTTAAGTACAGAAGACAGCACGGATTTTTTTTAATCTTCTGTATTAGTTGATTTGTTGACTATTATGATTTTCACCACAGTTCATTCTTAGGGTACCATTCCACCTAAAATTGAACTGATGATAGATAGCACTGGGTGGTTTTTTGCTTTTTAACTTAGATTTCATCATTTTTAGAGTTAGATCAGCAGACATGATCAAAAAGCCAGCACAATTTAGAGTAAATTTTCCCTGCCATAATCCTAATTTCTAAAATTATATTGGTTATACTCGTGCAACTTGAAGCCACATAGGATTTTCCATGTGCTTCTCTGGGCATCATGGAAAGAGATTTTATGGATGTCTATATTTTTTTCTGTAATAATATTTTATGGTTGGTATTTTATGGTTGTCTATAAAGCTTTAATCTTAATATTTGTTACATTTGAGTTCTGTAAGAAGTGACTCATTTGCTCTGCTTCTAGCTTTAATAGAAAAAAGTAACTGGTACCCTGATCATATTTGAGGTGTGAAAACTTGAAATGATAAATGGGAAAACTCAATTCTAACCTTTTTCTGGACACTCTTGGAGCTGAGCTGAACTTGAAGAAGTTCTGATATAACAGCAGTATCAAAGGAAACAAATTCTGTTGCAGCTGTGTACATTATTCTTTGAGATGCTGATTTTTATAAGCTTTTTATAAGCTAAATTGGATAAATTGCATGTCTGGGAAAAACGACAAATCTCTTATGTCACCTACCTCATTGCATGAGAGCTGAACAAGTCAAAAAGACTGTATAATAACAACAATTTCCCCCCCACCCTCAAGTTGTGTCTGTCATCACAAAAATTCTACTGAGATTTTACTGGAAATTTGTCACAGTCTTCTCAGTTAAAGCCATTTCAAGGAAAATCACTGCTGAGGCTTCTGAAAAGCAAGTGAATCAGTCATCAACTCTATCATTATCTCTTTAAATAGCAACACTTACAGGCCTTTTCACTTTATCAGATGGTAGCTAGAGTCAGGCAGAGTGTCCCAAAGCACCTCAGATATGTTACTGCATTCCTGACAGAAATCAGACAAAACAGGGCACTTCCTCCTTCTATACCGATACACACATTTGAAACGCCAGCTACTTTTCTTAGCTTTCCTTTCATTCCTCACTTATATTTATTACTAATGATGTCTATTTTATTCTCTTTTCAAGTAGGTTTAAATAAAATAAAAAAATACTGAAGTCTGTCTCAGTTAACTTGGTTTATTCCAGACATTACAGTATTTCTTTTTTCATTTTATGGGGGTTTTTTTAGGCCTATGGGCTAAAATAATGTGTTACGGATTTTTGTTTCTTGACATGTGAATAATTAGTGTAAGAAAGGTAAAACTTACCTTCTTTAAGTAAAATTTTCACTTCATTGTGGTCACTAGCAAAACAAAGTAAAGTCAAAGGGAAAATCTGCAGCAGAGGAAAATTTTTTACGCTGTCTGGAAATGTATGAAAGCATAAACATTAGCTGAAGTTCAGTTGAAACAAAGATAGGCAAGATACAGCTTCCAAACCAGATATTTAACCATGTTAATCTGTGAACTCTCAAGGATAACTCATTAGAGGACTGCAAAAATTTAATAAAAAAGAGCATCTTAATACAATTACTTAAAGCAAACATTTAAGATACAAATGGAAATTGTACTGGTAATGACTGTGAGTGCTAATTATTTGCTCCCTGGTGAGCCTTGAACATTTCAGTAGCTCAAATCCAGAGTAATTCAGACAGAACACAGTATTAACAAAGGACAGCGTTCAAGGGAGGCTAAAGGGTTAACAAAAGGACCTTTGTGAAGCCAACTGTAGATCCATCTTAGATTGCTAACATTGTGGTTTAGATTAATTTACTAATCATATGAAGTAAACTATAGATAAGAAACTAACACTGTAGGGAATGTGGAAGAGGACAGATTAGTACGAGATGGCCCATCTTTGTTGTAGGCCTTGGAAGGCACCTAGGAGAACAAAGCGTCTGGCACTTTGTCGGTATAAGGATAACCAAGGATGGGGAGCGGTTTGGTACCGGCTGTGTTGTTCTGACAGTGGAATAAGGGGGGTAGAAGCTGGAGTTCACCAAAAGGACAAGGTGAAGAAGAGGAGTGAAGTAAACGACCCCTGAAGACCACCGACTCAAATCACTGAGCATGGGCAGTTGGGAGGGACTTATGGAAATGACCTCTTGAAACTAATTTTAATACGAAGCTGGGACAGGTTATGCCTATGTATAAGAGTATTGGGAAACTTCATGTATATGTAACACTTTGCTACATATAAACGTAGAAGCTGCCGTGTTGCAGTGTGCACGACTTTGGTGGGACTACCCCCCGTGCTGCCCAGCGCTGAATAAACATACCTACTTTGCAATCTTACAGATTGTGGAGTCTGTTTTCCGCACGTCAGCATAGTGTAAGCAACTAAACATGTTTGTCCATGCTGTGGTCCTACATGTGATAAATAACTGAGTCCCAAATAAGATTTTAATCAAAATTAACGATTTATTAAACGAATAAAGGCAAGCAAACAGCGCTGGGTGCTCCGGGAGTCTCTGCTCTACCAAGACGCACGTGGCACAGTTCTTGTTTCTGGTTTATATAGCCTCCAGGAATAGGCGTGCCTTAAACTTCTTTTTGTTTTGGTTAGTAACAAAAACCGGTTTAACCTGTTCTGCTGAAAGGCCCAGCAGGCGACCTCGCCCGGACCCCCTCCCCCCGGTGAGGAGGTGGCTGAGGGGCCGATGCCGCCTCGGTGCCCAGCCAGCACCCCCTCCCCCCGTGAGGAGGCGGCTGGGGGGGGGTGCAAGGTAAGAACTATATACATTAACCTCTCTGTTTTTCTTAGGCTTGTGGTTATACAAGGGTATGTCATCATGCGGCCCTAGCATTGTTCCATATTAACACGAATCAGATGGACATATTTCACATACACTAGCTTAATCATGGTTTTACAAACTAATATAAGCAAAATTAAGTATGTGCTTATGTCTTGGGTCTGTCTGTTTTCCGCACGTCAGTTGGCGAGCCAGGCAGGAGAGACTCTCTGCTCGACCGCGGGATCGACTGTGGAGCGGACGCCCCTGGGCGCGCCCCGAGCACTTTCCTCGGAGGAGCCTCCGCTGCCAGCCGCTCACCGGGGGAGCAGACAAGAACCTCCTGAAGCCGCGGAAGTAAACGGTATGTTGGATGGGAAAGGCCTGTAAGTCGTACGCGTGGCCGGGGCTGCTGGTAAATCGCGCAGAGACGTCTGGCGTGCAGCGTCGTCCCCGTATGGAAGGGGGGTACCTGGGCTGATAGAGCAGCCAGGCCGATAGAGCGGCCAAGGAGGGTACCCCGGGCCGATAGAGCGGCCAGGGAGATTTGCTGACCGATAGAGTGGCCGCTAGCGATCTTGGGGGTAGATCGAGCAAATCTGAGGTCACCGCTGTATCCCGGTGTCGGGAGCCAGGAAGGACCTGCTCATGACCGTAGTAGAAGCAGGAGAAGGGTAGGCGGACCTCCTCGCAATTGCTCTTGAGTTTCATCACAAGGGGGTTGGTCACCGCTGCATCCCGGTTTCGGGAGCCAGGAAGGACCTGCTAATGACCGTAGAAGAAGCAGGAGAAGGGTAAGCGGGCCTCCTCGCAATTGCGCAATTTGCAGCTGCTGAATGGATGTTAACTGGAGTGATAATTGTACCATTTGAATGCCCGGGAATTTTATGTTAAAAGTCTTTTATCCTCGTGTGTGTGTGTGTGTGTGTGTGTGTGTGTGTGTGTGTGTTTGAGACACAGCATCGCTGTGAATTGAGTGGTGCACTTTGTTGTTTAGTACGTGCTTTTGGTATTGGTACACTTATGTAACGCCCATAAGTTTTGTACTTTTGGCAATACGGATTTGTTGATGCTGAACTCGGATACTGGCTTGTTGACTTTGAATTTGGATATACCTGTCAGGCATTGGAAAATTGATAATTAAGTGTGAATGAGCCGAGTTAACTCTGGTGTGATTGGTGAATGAATGAGTAACTGAGACACGATACGATTGTAAAGTGAGTGTGGGAAATCTGGAGAATTGTGCATTTCATCGTGAAAATGAATGTGAAATCTCCTTAACTAAGATTTGCCTTGTCTATGTGAAACCTCTTTGTCTAGAAATTGCCTTGTCTAACGAATAGGGTGTAATATAGTCAAGATTTTTTGTGCTGCTTTCCTGGGAAGACTGCCCCCTCCTTATCTGAGTGATAAAATGAGTGCCCCTGGAGGCAGAGAAGTTTTGTTTGATTTCTTGGAGAAACATAGTGCCCGGCCTTCTGTACCCGGTGTGGATTGGGCGCAGAACAATTGGCACAACTTGCAGAGCGTTGTAGACTGAATGGTTGCTCTGAAAAAGGACACCAGGGCTCAACATGGTAAAGGGAAAGCCATTGTCTGTGACAAGGCGAGGTTATTGAGATGGTCTGTGGGAGAATGGCGGAGATGCGGAATCAGTGAGGAGGGATGGGAGGACGGCAAAGTGGTGGTATTGTGGAGAAGGGCCCCCTTGGCTGGAGGTGGCATGGGAGAGAGGAGGGTAAACAGTAGGATAATTGCAGCCTTGGAAGTAGGTGCTGGAAGAAGCAGGAGTCCCTTTTAGGGGACAAGGACAAGTATGTGGAATTATGTATGGAGGGGCCTCCCGGACAGGCCCCCAGCTGGTGAGAAATAATGTGCACACTGCAAGAAGGAGGGTCACTGGAAGCAGGAGTGTCCCTTGCAAAAGCACTCCAGTCCCCTGTTACTTGCAGAAATTAATGAGGATATTTGACAGGGACCAGAGGAATCTCTCCCAGCGGAACCTCTGGTTACAGCCAAGCTGGGAGAAGAGAAAACTGATGGAAAGTGATGGGTCACCCATCAGTTCCTGTATTTGCCTAACTCTCCCAAGCCAAGAGATCTGCTTGAAAAATTGGAAGCAGAAATCAAATTTAAGGGCAGTGATTTTTAATTCCAGAAACTAAATATATCGAGGTAGCAGCTTTATTGTTGCAGGACACCAACCTCCAAAAGAAATTCATACCGACAGAAGTGGATAATGCGGAAATTCCAGTTGTTTGGGCTGGAGAAGTTCCAGGTAAATCCAAAAGAGCTGAGCCTGTGAAAATTGACTTGAAACCAGGATCGAGTCCGGTAAGAATTAAACAATCTCCTCTAAAATTAGAAAGCATAACACCCTAATATTGCCTGTAAAAGAGGCTAATGGAAAATATTATAGACTAGTTTAAGATCTGAGAGCAATACAGCTCTCACTGAGAAACAAGAATGGTTTACAGTGCTAGACTTAAAAGATGCCTTTTTCTGTATTCCTTTCGAGCCTAAAAGCCAGGAGCTTTTTGCTTTTGAATGGGAAAACCCTGAAACTGGGAGGAAAACACAATACACGTGGACAGTCTTACCACAGGGCTTTTAGAATAGCCTGACTATTTTTGGAAACCAATTGGCACAAGAGTTAGAAATTTGAAAACAAACAAACAAACAAAAAAAACTGTCAAGGGACTTTGTTACAGTATGTAGATGACATACTGATTGCAACAGAAACAGAAGAACAGGGCACAGGACTAACAATTGGCCTCCTGAACTTTACTGGAACTAGTGGTTATCAGGTGTCAAAAAGGCCCAGATAACACAGAAAGTGGTAACTTCCCTGGGTTTTGAAATTTTAAGAGGACAAAAGACAACTGAGAACTGAGGGAAAAAAAAAAAAAGAAGCAATTTGTTGCCTCCCTGAACCCAGGACTTTGAAGGACTACAAGCATTTCTGGGAATGGTGGGAAGGTGTCATCTGTGGATTATGAACTATGGACTTTAGATATGAACTATGCTTCTAATAGTTCAAGTGATGGTTTTACAGACTGGACTGACACTGGTAAGACTGCATTCAGAGAACTAAAGCAAGCCTTGATGAGGGCACCAGCTTTGGGTTTTCCTGTCCTCACAGAAATATTTGAACTTTTACTCATGAAAGAAAGGGAATGGTTCTGGGTGTCCTATTACAATACCTTGGACCAAGTTGCTGGGCTGTTGAAACAACTAGATAATGTGACTCTGGGGTGGCATGCCTGTTTGAAGGCTGTTGCTGAAGCTCGTAAGTTTACCATGGGATAGAGGATTGCAGTCTGTGTCCCACATATGGTGATCACTGTATTAGAACAGAAAGGAGGGCATTGGCTATAACCTAGCAGGATGTTAAAAGTACCAAGCGGTGTTTCTGGAACAGGATGATGTCCATCTAAAAGCCACCACCATTGTTAACCCTGCTGTGTTCCTGACAAGTGGTCAAGCCAAAGGAGAGCCGGAACATGATTGCTAACAGATGATCGAGGAAGTCTACTCGAGCTGACTGGACCTTAAAGACCGCCCCCATTAGAAGGGCCAGATTTGGAGCTGTATACAGATAGAAGCAGCAGCTTTAACTGAGAAGGAAAACGCCAGTTTGGGTATGTGGTAACCACCACCAATAAGGTAATTGAGTCTTGAGCTTTACCTTCAAATGCGTCAGCCCAGAAGGCTGAAACAATAGCACTCACCAGGGTGCTAGAATTGAGCCAAGGAAAACAAGTCAACATATGGACAGACTCTAAATATGCTTTTGGAGTAGTCCACACACGTGGAGTGATATGGAAAGAAAGAGGACTTTTGTCGGCACAAGGAACCATCATTCGACATGCAGAACAAGTATTGAAATTATCAGAAGCCATCCAGAAGCCAGCAGCAGTTGCAATAATGCACTGTAAGGCACACCAGTCAGGTAAAACTGTCCCCAAAACAGGCAATCGATTGGCAGATGAGGCTGCTGGAGAGGCTGCAGAAAAAGGCATCCTAGCTTTAGTCCCGGAAAGAGGTAAAGGGGTATAACCTTACCTAAAGAACCCCCAAAATATGGTGAAAAAGATGGAAAAGTGATTAATGAACTGCAGGCTAAAAAGGATGAAAGAGGATGGGCTCTAATGCCGACCAGCCAAATAGTGGTACCACCTACAATAACGAGAGAAACTGCCAGGGCAGAACATGATAAGGTACACCAGAGAACAGAGAACCTTGTCAGGCACTTGCAGAAATGCATGCTAAGCAGAGCCATGACAGGAATCATTTGATCAGTTATGGGCATAGCTTTGTCAGATGGTTCCTGCTGTGGCTGGAAGTAGGAAAAGCCATAGTAAACATTTCCACAGTGTTTAGAGCAAATGGAAAACCTGACAATACATGCTATAAAGAATGTGCAGACAGAGGTGTCGTCCCTTAGTAAAGTTGCATTGCAGAATCGAATGGCATTAGACTGCCAAAGAAGGAGGCTTGTGTACGGTTATTGGTGAACATTGCTGTACCTATGTTAATCAAGACAAGAGGATTGAAAGGGATTTATCTCAAATTTAGGCTTGATAACACATCTTGGGGATTTAGTGACTTAATAGAAAAATTACATGGCTGAAGCAATTGTTTATCATAATGATCATAACCATACTTCTGTCTCTAGTCCTTTGTATGACAGTTCAGTGTGTCGTGTGGTGTTTCTGGAACACAGGAGACTCCTACAGTGAATGGAAAAAGAACAAAATACGGCACCAAGTGGAGATGGGGAGATATTTTTAAAAAAGGCCTCTGGAGAATAATGGAGTGCATAAAGTTGGCTCCACAAAGGTCAAAGAAAAGGGGGGACTGAAGTGGGGCTAAAGGGTTAACAAAAGGACCTTTGTGAAGCCAACTGTAGATCCATCTTAGATTGCTAACATTGTGGTTTAGATTAACTTACTAATCATATGAAGTAAACTACAGATAAGAAACTAACACTGCAGGGAATGTGGAAGAGGAGAGATTAGTAGGAGATGGCCCATCTCTGTTGTAGGCCTTGGAAGGCCTGTAGGAGAACAAAGAGTCTGGCACTTTGTTGATATGAGGATAACCACGGATGGGGAGCCGGTTGGTACTGGCTGTGTTGTGCTGACAGTGGAATAAGGGGGGGTGGAAGCTGGAATTCACCAAAAGGAGCAGGTGAAGAAGAGGAGTGGATGAAGTAAACGACCCCTGAAGACCACCGACTCAAATCACTGAGCCTGCGCAGCTGGGAGGGACTTATGGAAATGACCTCTTGAGACTAATTTTAATACGAAGCGGGGACAGGTTATGCCTATGTATAGGCGTATTGGGAAACTTCATGTATATGTAACACTTTGCTACATATAAACGGACAAGCTGCCGTGTTGCGGTGCGTGTTGCGGTGCGCACGACTTTGGTGGGACTACCCCCCGTGCTGCCCAGCGCTGAATAAACATACCTACTTTACAATCTTACGGATTGTGGAGTCTGTTTTCCGCACGTCATGGGAACCTATATTTCCAGCATTTAAAAAAACCCAAGGGATTCAACTCTCCTCTAAAAGCCACAAAGTTTCTAGATGTTCTCTTTCAGTGCAAATTACATGAAGTATGAACATTAGACTTTTGATTGCCAATATTACCTAACTATATCTCACACAAGCTCTATATCTCACACAAGCGTGAATTCTTCCAAATATTATAAGGACTGTTTTAGGCGTACTAAAAAGCATCGCCCTCCCCCCTTTATTTTACCTTGATCGGCTAGTTCCATGTCTTAAAATTGGTTGCACCTATGATGAAAAAAAGACACACTGTTACTGCATTAGAGTACTAAATAAGAAATTAGGAGAAATTGGGGGGGGGTGGGTGCTATGGGGATGTAAACTTCATTCAGACAGAAAATACAATCTCTTGGACAGTACAGATTTTTTATTGCAAACTACACCCCAAGACTCTCAAAGATTTGTCTACAATGACAAAAGTTTTTGAGAAAATCCAGGATTTCTGTGGCAATTCAATTCTCCCAATTTATTTTTGTCAGTACTGGATCATTAAAGCAAACAAAAGAATTTTAGATTTGATTTTTCAGGCAGTTTTTCCAAGAAAGTTCCCCTGGGCTTTTGGACTAAACAACTTCTTCATATAAAAAAAGCCTTTGCTGAGCTATTATCTCCATTGTTACTTCTGTTTGGATGAAGATGTAATGTAACTAAGGAATAAAATTTATAATTATTCTCTCTGGAGGTCCTATTTACTCAGAGTGAATTAGGCACAGTAATTCCCAACATCTTTTCATCTGCATATTTTCTCTTGCTTTTGCCTAGGTTTTTTTTTCATTCTTTCTCACAGCTTAGATTTTTGATGTATTTTGTAGATATGCAGGATTATTTATGGTCCATATTACACAAGAGGTAAGGTACAGAGATTGCCCTCTACCCTGATACCAAGAAAGTTTACATGTTTCATTTACAATTTAATTTGACTTTACGTCATTTCATAACAATGCTTAAAAATTCCTGAAAGCAAATCTCATGAGAACACAGGAGTAACAGCTGAATGGAAATATAGAGCAATTATGAGAAAGCTAGCGTGGAGAAGTGAATTTTAGAATGCATATTGCAAGCTCCAGAAGACATAAGTAGAATACACAGCTATCATTTAATTGAAAATCAAAGAGTAGAAATAGAGTTTATGGCTATGGCTTCCAATTAAGTATTCTCATAAATCTTTATCCTTAATTCTGGAGCATGTGAAGAGAGTGGAACATTGAAACAGAGAGCAAAGATACAATTAGGAAATTTAAAAAAAAACAGCACTATATTCCTTCATCAAGTCTTCTAAAATATTAATACCTTTTATAGAAGTTGTACACAGCCACCCAAAATCACTAAGAAGAATAAACAGTATTCACATTCTAGGGCATTTGGTGTATAACAGTTGCTGTCTTCTGTAAACTGAGATATGCTTTCCTAAATTTTCTAGATGTTTACATTTCTGCGATGTACAAGAGAGATTGTCTGTACCCAACAATGAATCCATGAAAAGCAGTAAAGTGGATGTATTTAAAAACAGAACAAAAAAATCTTGTCTTTTTTTCTCCCTTAAAAAGACAGAAATAAAATTGAAATCTTTTGCAAAAGAGAGATAATATTCTTTCTAGGGGAAAAATCTTTTAAAAATGCCAAAAAACAACCAAGACTGGATTTTAATGTTATTTTATTTCCAATATTGCAAACTAGTTCCAATAATGCAATTTTATCTAGATAAAGTCACATTTCCATGAGAGGGAACAGTGGGTTTTGACATTAAATAGCCATCAAATGGTAGTATTTTATTGGTTATTGATCTCATCTTTCTTCCCTTTGGAATAACCTGAACTGTACCTTCCATATTTTGGATGGCTTAAGAGTGTTGTTATTTATTTTAAAGATGGAGAAGTTTCCCTGTATTTTCAGACACTCAAATATGCAGTTTGCTTTTATCTTTCTTGGCACAAAGCTTTTCAAAGGTACAAGATTTATATTTTATATTTTAATTTTTGATCTTGTCTTAAATGGTCATTAAATTGAAATATGTTAATAAAAATATTGATTATGGATTCTACATATATCTAAGAATCAAAAAGAGAAGTACTAGGACACGAAAATATTTGATGCCTGCTCATTTGCTCGTATTTGTACAAATGCAAGGTACTGATGTGCAACCTATTGAAAAGTTGTGCATTACCTAAGATGCATAGTATTAGAAGTTGCAAGAGGCTAACATTGCCTAACCTTAACTAATTTCATTGATAGTGGTTCATTGTTAGTGCAGTAGCTAGATCTGTTAATTCCTGGAGGACAGTGAAAAAGGAGTATTTGTGTATTAGCCACAAAAGTCCAAAAGACTGCAATTCCTTAAAAAAGAAGCAGAGGAAAGTGAGTGCTATACAAAAAGCAGACTTTTTTCTGTGCTATGCTGGAGGCAGGGGAGATGAAAGGAATCAGAAGAAGACAATAGAGATGGATGATCTTGCTCATAACAGTCACAGACACTAGATGGGGATGGATGTCAAAACATAAATATTGCTTCCAAAATTTACTTTTGCTGCTAAGAATCTAGGTGATATTATATGTAAGGAATGAACACGCCCAGATTTCAAAGTTCCCTGTGATTTCAACTTTCTTTGTGTTCATATCTAGAAATACTCTAAGCTGGTAAAAATTTTGTATTTTCCTCTTTTTTTCAATACACAGCCTCTACTTCAGTCGTTCCACACACAAAGGAAGAGGCTAAATAAAACCTTTGAAGACTTCCAACAGCAACTCACCACAAATTATTAAAAATAGGTCCTTCATTCGGCTTAGACTGCATTGCCTAGTACTGATTCTTGAAGCTTTTTCTGCCTGAAGACTATTATCTCAAGCCAGTGTTTTTACACCTGAAACTTAAGGAAGAAAGTAGCTTTAAAGAAAGCAAACCAGAAAGCTGTGTAAGCAGAATGAGAGGCTTGTCACATGGACGTAGGTGTTCATTTACCTATTTTTTTGAGAAGTTCAAAGGGTGTTTAAGCTTTGAAACATGGTAGCAGGCCATGTGGCAGGGTCTGGAAGTTTCTTTGTAGATGTTTTCCTTGACTGATCTGAATATTTTGCGTACAGGCTCAAGCAAAGAACCCACAGCACAAGACCCCGCTGTGCCCCATTGCCAAGGTACTTCCAGGCACTGGGAGAATCACAGACAGCAGTATGGCAGAGCTGAATGGGGGAACTTGAAAGAGAAGGTGGTTCCCCTTTAGAAAAGGTCCAAGTGGAAAATTCAGGGGAAAAGCGCACTTCCCTTAAGAAAAAAACTGGACTTTGTCTGATCCTATGCTTAAATGTGTTCAGTATAAGCTAAATCCTATGCCTGAAGTTGGAAAAAAACAGATGAGTTGAACCAAAGGTCTAGAACAACCATGAGAAGTACGCCATCTTGCATTCTGAATCTCAAAAACCCCTTCCCCTCTGGAATCAAGTCTACGTCTACAATAGACAAGATTGGTGCAACACCTTTAGAGCAGTGGTTCTTGGATTTCTCTACGCACATAGTGAAGAAATAACATCAAGCACTGCTGACATGAAAAAGTAAGTGTGAAACTTATTTCCAGGATAATTTTACTGTACAACAGTATATGCATGTAGGTAGGATAACTATCATACCATATATAAATTGGAATTTAAATTAAACATAATTTTTTCCTTATATTTATCATGAACGAGATACTGACTAGTGTCTTGATGTCTAATGGCCTGAAACAAAAGCATCGCAGAGAACTGAGTTAATTATTTGAATAAATCAAATTCCTACTCAGATGCTCAGCACAACAGTCACTGGAATGTTACTTGTGAGCCATGACACATCCCATATAGAAAACACTTTATATTTTCTGGAATGAGAGAAGACAAGAATTGAGGTGGGTCAATAATTGCCACAGTGCTTACTGTCATCTGAGCAGAAGATATTTTTCAGGTCGCCGTCTGATATACAAATGCTTGGCAGCAGAAGCAGCCCCTTCTCCCCCAGGCAGTTGACTGTACTTCTCAGATGTGCCAGAAAGGCGGGGTCACCAGGCAACCATAGAGAAAGTGGTTTAGATTAAAAATCACCTTGAGAAGCACCCAGAGAACTTGCGTTGCATAAACTAGCACTGTGGCCAAAAAAGTCAACACTTATTAAAGTCTGTGGGAAAAACTCAGGATATGCTGTTTTAACAGACGTCAAATGTAAACAGAGCAGATCATTAAAACCGTTCTAGCATAACCTTTTGGACCAAAAAACTTGAGATGTATTTTGTTGCTAAGAAAAGTGAGAAGACAGAGACATAATAAGCTGGCAGCTGCAGAATCAACAAAGCAGTTTGCCACAGCAGTATATCTTAATTCTTCAAAGGCAAATTTGCAAGGAAATGTTGACAAATGATTTATCATAAACAGAACGCATCTAAATCACATTGTGGCAAACTAGGAAAAAAAAAAAGAGAAAGAGATAGGAATTTTACTCTCCGATATGTTTTACCTCAAAATAGCAGGATTTGACATTTTTTTCTATTTCAGAAAACAAATTGACATTCATCTTGTTTGGTCCCTACTACACATTTTCAAGTTTCAAGCTTTCTAAGCAGTGATTAACCTCAGAAAAAGGTGAAATGCCTAAATAAGGAATTTTATGTGAAAAAGAATTAATACTAAGAGAGTCAGTATAAAGTGTATTCTTGTCCTAAGTGTCTGTACTAGAAAATGCTTTAATATTTTTTTCTTCTAGTTCCATTCAGATTTTCATTCTTCATAATGTTACAGTGTATTATCTTCATTAATGATTCAAACACATATTAATAGTATTTTTCCTGCATAGATAGACTTGGAGGGTTTCCTAAACCTGCTAAATAATTTTTTTTTGTTGTAATTTGCTAAGGCAGTTGGTATTCTCCATCTGCTGTTCCTAAAAATTACATTTTGACCCTTAGTGTGTGCATGTAAGTGTGAGTATGTAGGATTGTGACTCTGTCTCTTAAAAGATGAGAAAAAGAACTAGCATGATAGTTAATAATTCCTGTTTGAATCCTACTCTAGGAAAAACAGCAAATAATGAATTGAATGCCACTTAAAAAAAAAAAATCAAGCCTATTTAAAAAAAAAAAAAATTACTGGTAAGAGCAGTTCCTGAAGCCTCTTATTGATAGTTTAATATATACTTGAAAACACAGTGAGAACTGAACTCATGCTTATTCAGCATGAAGAGATCAACACTTGGAAAGTTTTCATATATAACACTACAGTTTTTCACATCTTTAAACATCAACAACAATATAATTATGACCTTAAATTGAAAGACATTATATTTTTTGCAGAGGAGAGCTACTTTTTCTCATTCCCCTGTGGAGGTCAGGGTAACACCCAGTTTTCTGATAAATAAACAATCCATTTTGTTTGCATTTTTCCAAAGCTGTTGGCACCAGCTGGCATAGTTGCATCAGCTTGACTGGAAAGCTTACATACATTTGTAATCTTCAGTTACTGGAATTAACATTGCTGGAAGTATCTTGCCTTACTTTCAGCCTACTAATTGATGTTGCTTGCCCACAGCTTTATTTCTCTTAGATTACAGTTTTCTGAAAATCGTATTTATTTATTTGCAGTTATTGAAAGTCAATTAGTTTTGTCTCAAAAATCAGACTGATATCTAAATCCTACTCTTAATCTAAAGAACCAAGTTATAACATTAAGATTCTTCTTCAAGTTTCACAGATCTCATCTGTTTTATTCTCTCTTGAGAACAGTTGGCCAAGGAACCATTTTCACATTTTGAAACTTCAAGATTATTATTAAAAGAAAAAAAAGCATTGTATACTGAGGCAATTTTCAAAACAGGGAAAAGAGAAAAATGTAGGCAAGCCAGCCAACCTAAGGATCCTTCTCTCCGGTTTTGAGTCATTTCCATTCTGGAGGTGAGAATCTTTTCCTGACAAATATTTAATTAAAATCTAGAAGTTGCTTCTAATGTGTTTCACTTCCAGCTAAGAATATGTTTTAATATGGAAGTGTGTCATCAAAAAATTCCTTATCTAGTTCTTCATAGACATGTAACATAGAGGTCACTCACTGGGTAAATTCTATCCTCAAATATGCATGCGGATGTCATTGCACCTCTAATTTTCTGTCCTTCAGTAAAAACCTGTATTCCTTGGTCCTACCAGTTAATATGAACCCAGTATTAACGTCACTGGAAGCTGAAACTTCCACAGCTAAATGCTAATCAGAGGAAAATTTAGGTCTTGAGCTAATTTTTTGCACCACTGCTATCCTTTTCTCTGCTTATTTTCAGAACTTGCAGCTATGCAGTGGACAACTCATCATGGGATGTAAGTGTTCATTCCAGATTAGTCTTTTTACATTCAGATGACCTGTCTTTAATGCACAGAAGTCCATGAAACCTGCGAGCTGTAAGGAAGATGACCACCGGTAGATTATCTGACTTTTTTGCAACACCAACTGCACTGGTTGAGAGTATCATCCTGGTGCCAAAAACCCAAGGAAGATCATTTAAAATGACACAACATGAACAGTTCTGATTCTTTTCATAGTCACAGCAGTGAGAGCTGAGAGTAATACCAATGAAGCAGAGCTAGTTTATGTAAAACTAAAGAAGACTCAGCATCTTGATTTTCAGCTGAAGAAAAACAAATGAGAAAAGCTGTTTTGACTATTTTTTTCCTAGACAGTTTACAATGGCATAAGTCAGATTAATGCCACTGTAGTAACAGATACAGACTGATTTACATCTGTGGAGGAGCTGTATCAAATCACTCTGTGTGTTAAACATTGTTACTTTTAAGCATTTTGCAGCTGTTCTTTTGCTCAGAAAACTCAGACATCAGCTGTTTTCCAGCAGCTTTGGCTGCTGCCCTTTACCATTTCCTGTGCCACTCAAGGCCAATTGCTCACAGTTCAAGGGAAAAACATTCAGGGTCTAAAATTAGTGCATTTCCCTAAAGACAGCAGAACCCTTTGAAATAATTTTCCCATAATAAAATGTGCTGAAAAAATTATCCCAATTTAATTTACTCTTCAACATTCATAATATATCATCCTGTATTTACTGCATGCATCTGTAGAGTTCTTCAGTGACTGTCCTGGCGCCTCAGCTCTTTCTATGCCTTGTACCTGGGCTGAGAGATGACCGCTGACTTTAGCTGTCTCCAAGCCTCACTCCTAATGTAAATTAACTGCAGTTGAGTTACTCTGAGAACCACAGCTCTATATCTAATCCAAGTTGTCTATCACTGACAGCTATTTACTCAAAAATCATGTGAACAGTCTTTACCTCCAACACCTCATTTTTAAGACACTACACAGGACTTAAAAACTCATAGGACCTGTGTTTGCAGGAAATTAGCAGGTTTTACAGGGCATCCCAGACACCATGTCTTTTTACATAACAAAGATTTTCTGTCCAGAATACGCAAAGCCAGATATTAGAAAACTCCAAACCATAACCTATGGACTGCATTGACAAAAAAAAAATCTCCACTGATTTGCAGTTAAACAATATTATTGAAGCCAGTGGAACTGCAGATGTGTAAGTAAGTGAAGGCAGAACAGGAAGGTTAAGAAGATTAAGCATTTTTTAAACTGTGGCTCTCTACATCTCATCTGATATACTTGCATCACCTTTTTGCATACTACCCTTGCAGTATTTGTCTGGAAAGTGATAGGGTTGTTTTTCAGGCCATGTTTCCCATGTGGTAGTTTAGTGTGTAATGGCATTTCAACTTCAGGATTCTGAACTCCTGCAATTTCGGCATTAAGAACAATTATCTACTAGAATGAATTTAACTAATATACTCTTAACTTCTAAACCCATTTTGCCACTTTAAAATATTAATCTGTAGGTCTGCTCTCTAGGGGATAAGCAAACTTTATCTCCATTTTACAGCTCAGTACACTGAGGATTAAAAATGCTAAAGACACGCAAGGGAGAGACACATTTTATTGCAAGAGCTGACTTCCGAAATCCATAGCGTGACAAGCATGACTTGCAATTCAGCAAGTTTCCTCATGCTTTGGCTGCCTCATGCCCCAGCTGCCCTGGGCTGGAGAACAGCTCGCCTCTTGTGTAGCAGCTGATCACATAATGCTCCCCAGCATCTCACAGAAACCTGCCAGAACAGCACTGTACGTTCATGCCGCTATGTTGCATGTATAGGTATGGTGTATGCATAACTTGTTATGTAAATAGGCACCATTTAGTAGGTTTTTGTTATCCAACTACACCTGTTTTACATACAAACATTTGCTTATTTCTGAGTCTTGTTTTCATGGGATATGCATAATTTTAAACCCAGGGGTTCAGCTGCAAACGGCCTTTATTCAATATAAATCACTCCCAGTGATGCCAATGGACTCAAGATTCACCACACACACCTTTCCAAGAGCTAACCCTATAGGATTACCCCTCTAATGCAGCCTTAGGTCTCTCCACCCTCATACCACAGACAACAGGCCAAGATGACCCCATCTCAAAGAGACGGGCCCTGAAGCAGGAGGAAGGCCCCAGAAAATCACCCCACAGGTGTTAAATATGAGTCCAGCATTAGAGGGGGTCTGAGGCAGGTATCAAAACCAATGGGGCTGTGAGGACAACCAAGGTTCACCGATACCCTAGGCCCTTCTTGCACAGGTACCCCATTCATGGGCACTCCCTGCCTGCTAGACAGGATATCATCCCTTCTCAGCATGTAAGTGGAGGCTGCATGAGCAGAAAGACTAAAATATCACTTCTATGCTTTGAACGATCCCTTTATGTTTTAGTGAGGCTCTGTAGAAAACAATGTGTTGTTGCCTAGTGGTCCTGTTCTGTGAATATATCTAAGGCTTTAAAGTCCGCTTCAGTTTCTTGACACTAACGCAAGGTTTTAAAAAAATGAGCAAAACTCCAACCTTAGCAAAGTTGCACTAAAGAACATATGATGTGAATGTGAGGCCCATTCCTGGAAACTTAGCAATTCATAGAACTTTAAAATCTGACTTGATTAAAGCTGTGGCATGAAGCTGAGGGCCTATTAAAAAACAAACAAACAAACCAACACCACCACACACACACCCCCCCTCAACTCTGAGCCATTTGTATGAAAAAGCTCTAACATATGTAAATACACATGTATAAGCAATTTGGATAGCACTGCTCTATGTGCAAGGTAAGGGATTGGTTCTGTATATGTTCTTGATAAATTAGAGAGAATTATTCATCTGTCTTTGGCTAGTTTCCCAAACACTTCCTGTGAAGTCAGTACCTAAAGGGGACCTATAGGAAAGATGGGGAAAATCTTTTTAGTAGGGCCAGCTGTGCCAGGACAAGGGGTAATGGTTTTAAACTAAAACAGGGTAGGTTTAGGCTAGATATAAGGAAGAAATTCTTTACAATGAGGGTGGTAAAACACTGGAACAGGTTGCCCAGAGAGGTAGTGGAGGCCCCATCCCTGGAAACATTCAAGGTCAGGTTGGATGGGGCTCTGAGCAACCTGATCTAGTTAGCGGTGTCCCTGCTGACTGCATGGGGGTTGGACTCGATGACCTCTAGTGGTCCCTTCCAACCCAAACATTCTATGATTCTATGATTCTATGAAGTCCTAAGCCTTCCCAGTGAGTTAAAAGCAACTTGTACAGTTGATGAATACCATACGCTGCTGTAAGTTATACTGATTCATCTCTGGGCTTTTTTTTCTTGGGAAGGGAAAGTCCCTGACTTGTTCAGTCCCTCTGAACACTCTTTTTCTCATATGAAATGTTAACAATTTCCAAATTAATTCATCAAACAATTTCACAGTTGCAGATTATGTTTTTGTTAGCTTGTTTTGCAAAATAGCAGAATGTCTAATTTTGTCTGGTTTTTTTATTTTTATGACAAGTCTACCAGGAGCAGCACACCACAATGACCCCTGTTTCTTTTTTGATGGTGTTGAACAGTAGTATAGAGTACTCCATTATGGAGAGAACTGAAGTTTATATAAATATTACATTTCTGTTAATATAATTTTGCCGCCTGTCTAGTTTTGATGCATGATTGTTAAGTAGCAAGCTGCCATTAGAAAAGTGAGGCTTTCAAATACAACCTATACAAATATTAGAGTATAAAAAAGTCCTGCTTAATGATGACCTCCAATTTTGCTGGACTAAGAAATAATAGAATGACTATATTAACCTAAAACCCACAAAAATGGACCTTTCTCTATTTGGACATAATACATGTATTTATGTACCTGCCAGAAATCAGATCTATTAACAGATCTTAAAAACAAACAAACAAAAAAACCAAACAAGTAGGAAAACACCTTCAACTCTGTAAAAATATATTGAAATTTAAATATTTTTGGTAAAAAAAATGGACAAGAGAAAGGTGCATTGTTTATTAGTAGCAGGAAAAATGATCCTATTTATGTTATTTAGGTACAAATTCATAAATATAAATAGATATGCTTTCTGCTGTGGTATGCGAATTTGCCATATTACTTAATTCCTTACAGAAGTAAAAACATTTTTCAAAGATTTTTTTCCATGTAGGCCACAAGCAGTTACTGTGTATATTTATTACTATTCCTGACATACACATTGAGAAGGGGAACTAATTTATGACTACATTTAGGAACGTAAATATTTGAAATACGGATATTTGATGAGTTGGGTGTGCAAGAATGCTTATATGCCTTCTCTTGTCTGAAGAATGTCTTTCCAAAATGTGTTTCATCTAGAAACTGTTAGGAAAATTGCATTTATATAAGGACTAGAAAAGTTATTAATAAAATATATTTTGTTACAGTTTAAATGAAAGGGAAAAATTGAGTTCTACCCTTGAACAGTCATGCTGTAATCAGGACAAATAGCTCTAAACCCTGACAAAACCAAGAAATAATAAGAACATGAGTGACTGATACTATAGTGATAGCCAGGAATAAATCCAAAGTTGCTATTCAGGAGCATTCTTCATTCATTATCCCCAAATTTATTTCCTAATTTAGGAACCTATGAAAATTAAACAAGATGTACAGCACTCTTCAAGGCTGGTAAAAGAACTAAATGGAAACACAGGGTGAAAGTACAGCACATTATATTCCAAAGAGCCACAAAAATCAGTTTACTTAGCTCTTTTGTTCTCCTAGATCTTCTGATTCTAAACATCAGTTTCAATAAAGGATCCTGCTTCTGGAAACAAGTTTCTCATCTAGATACTCAGCTTCCATTAAAATTATTTTTTTTATTTCCAAGGACTGTAGAAAAGGTTGTTTTTAGATCCAGACTGTACATTCAGGAACATTGAGATTATTGTACTGAATCTAATTTAAAATGCTCAATTATGTAGGTTTTTCTTCTTTAATTCAGTGTTGTGGAATCACTTCATTGCAGAAATTAATTTACTAGCTCCCTTTCCATCAATATTAAGAATGGTCTAAAGGTAGCATTTATTGCTTCTAGAGAAGGGAGAAAACAGTATTATTTCACACTACGTTTAGTTAGAAAAAGCTGAACTGCATTTACCCATCCTTTCCAAAATATTCCTCTTTGGGAAAAGAACAAATTTAGTCTTTCCAATTTAGAATATTTAAGGACATATTGGAAGACCTTAACTGCAGCATTTTAGTGGTAACAATCATGGTTGAGATTCTGAATATTTAGTATAAAAACATAAGAAATGTGCTCAGAAATCCTTCACTGAATTATTAAATCTGAAGAAAACAACTTGTGTGAACTTTTCATTAGCAATAACCAGGAAACTGGGACTCAGCAGATGAAGACATTGAGTTATGAATCATAAATTCAGTTGGGTATATGAACAAATTAAATATTGTATGAATATATTCAAATACTGTTTAATGTCAGTATTTGTCACTCCATAACAAGTAAATGTGATGTACAATCTTGTATTGAAGTTATATATTAAATGTAAATCAGAGACAGGAATTTTCTTTTTTTTTTTTTTTTAAAACATATGTTTAGGAAATCTAGATGAAATGTTCTGGTGAAATATCATTTAATATATGAAAAAATCTGCAAAAACCCCAAATGGCATATTTTTGATTTAGATAATTCAGATGCTTATATTTTAAATACAGAGGTTATATTAAACATGTATCTAGTTTTCTTTCCAAAGGCAAAACAAACACTGAGACAAGAGCTCTCGATCCCTAGGTGTAAGAAATCAGGCAAAGAAGGGAAGAGACCGGCGTGGTTGAGACAAGAGATGCTGGTCAAACTAAGGAGGAAGAGGGAACTGCACAGGCAGTGGAAGCAGGGACAGGCATCCTGGGAAGAGTATAGGGACGTGGTGCGGTTGTGTAGGAATGGGGTCAGGGAGGCGAAGGCGCAGCTGGAGCTAAACTTGGCTAGGGATGCAAAGAATAATAAGAAGGGTTTCTACAGGTAAATCAGCTGGAAAAGGATGGTTAAAGAAAGCATACCCCCGCTGATGAGCGAGACTGACAGGTTGGTAACAGCAGATGAGGAGGAGGCTGAGGTACTCAACAACTTTTTTGCCTCAGACTTCACTGGCAACCTCTCTCCTCACCCCTCCCGAGTTGTTGGATGGCATGAGGAGGCCCGGGAGGGCAAAACCCCTCCTGCTGTAGGAGAAGACCAGGTTCGTGACCACCTGAGGAACCTGAATGCACAGAAGTCCATGGGACCTGATGAGATGCATCCCAGAGTCCTGAGGGAATTGGCCGATGTAGTCGCCAAGCCACTCTCCATGATATTTGAAAAGTCATGGCAGTCAGGTGAAGTCCCTGGTGACTGGAAGAAGGGCAACGTTGTGCCCATTTTCAAAAAGGGTAGAAAGGAAGACCCTGGGAACTACCAACATGTCAGCCTCACCTCTGTGCCTGGGAAGATCATGGAACAGATCCTCCTAGAAGCTATGCTAAAGCACATCGAGGCCAGGGAGATAATTCGAGATAGCCAGAATGGCTTCACCAGGGGCAAGTCCTGCCTGACAAACTAGTGACTTTCTATGATGGTGTGACGACAATGGTGGATAAAGGAAAGCCAATGGATGTCATCTATCTGGACTTCTGCAAGGCCTTTGACACGGTCCCCCACAACATCCTTCTCTCTAATTTGGAGAGCTATGGATTTGATGGGTGGACTGTTTGGTGGATAAGGAACTGGCTGGATGGTCGTATCCAGAGGGTAGTGGTCAATGGCTCGATGTCCGGATGGAGACTGGTGATGAGTGGTGTCCCTCAGGGGTCCGTACTGGGACCGGTGCTATTTAACATCTTCATCTATGACTTGGACAGTAAGATCGAGTGCACCCTCAGCAAGTTTGCGGATGATACCAAACTGAGTGGTGCGGTTGACACACCAGAAGGACGGGATGTCATCCAAAGAGACCTGGACAGGCTGGAGAGGTGGGCCTGTGTGAACCTCAAGAGGTTCAACAAGGTCAAGTGCAAGGTCCTGCACCTGGGTCGGGGTAACCCCCAGTATCAATACAGGCTGGGGGGAGAAAGGATCGAGAGCAGCCCTGCCAAGAGGGACTTGGGGGTGCTGGTGGATGAAAAGCTGGACATGAGCCAGCAATGTGCACTGGCAGCCCAGAAGGCCAACCGTACTCTGGGCTGCATCAGGAGAAGCATGGCCAGCAGGTCGAGGGAGGTGATTCTGCCCCTCTACTCTGCTCTGGTGAGACCTCACCTGGAGTACTGCGTCCAGCTCTGGAGCCCTCAGCACAGGAAGGACATGGAACTGTTGGAGCGGGTCCAGAAGAGGGCTACTAAAATGATCTGAGGGCTGGAGCACCTCTCCTATGAGGACAGGCTGAGAGAGTTGGGCTTGTTCAGTCTAGAGAAAAGGTGGCTGTGGGGAGACCTGATTACGGCCTTTCAGTACCTAAAGAGGGCCTATAGGAAAGATGGGGAAAATCTTTTTAGTAGGGCCAGCTGTGTCAGGACAAGGGGTAATGGTTTTAAACTAAAACAGGGTAGGTTTAGGCTAGATATAAGGAAGAAATTCTTTACAATGAGGGTGGTAAAACACTGGAACAGGTTGCCCAGAGTGGTAGTGGAGGCCCCATCCCCGGAAACATTCAAGGCCAGGTTGGATGGGGCTCTGAGCAGCCTGATCTAGTTAGCAGTGTCCCTGCTGACTGCAGGGCGGTTGGACTCGATGACCTCTAGTGGTCCCTTCCAACCCAAAACATTCTATGATTCTATGATTCTATGACATTAGATGTGTGTATTTATACTGAAAAATGACAGAACATAACAGCCACAAATAACAAACCCTTTCTTTTGAACTATTTAGAAAACATAGAGAAAAAAAAGTCAGATTAACTGTCTTTATGTTAAGCTTTGGAAGGCTGAAGTAGAAACTTGGAAACTTAATAAAGAATAAGGAAGTTTCAACAAGCACAGTGCCTAGTGTTTCCAGTTTGGAAACTGCAGCAGCCTTTTGTTTTGCTCCTTCATGCGAAGAATCTCCCAGAGATTGGAGAGACGACAAGTTAGCGCGCCTCCCCACACTTAACATAACTTGTGTTTCTCACAAGTCAGATGTAGTCCTATAACTGTGGATAACTGTCGAATGCATTGACATAGTACCATTAGGGATTGGGATTTTCTAAATTCCTATGAATGATCAAATGTTTTAAGATATTCAAATAAAAATGTGAATTATGCCTCAAATATAATTAATTAAAACAATCAACACGTAAGATAATCAGATATAAAATTTAAGATTCAAATATCTTATTAAAATTAATTTTGCAAGGACTGCCAACACTCAGGGACAGCAGCAATAACAGAATCCAGTAATCCTAATTTCAGTCTCCCAACCTAAGTATTAGAAGATACACTGTATTCCAAATAATCCACATAAAGTGCAAGAAGAGAGATACTTCAGATGACAGTACTGTTACTGTGTTTTGTCCTACAGATTAGATCATGCTTTAAATGTCATCTAATGCTAACCCATTTTATTATTGCCAAGATAAAAGGAAAATTCTGTCTATACACAAACCCAGAGGTATAGTCATGCCTAGGATGCACATTATTTCTTGCAGCAAATATGCAATAAGCTAGCTCTCACTAATGCTGATTTAAGTGATTACTATTTCACTATGCAGGAGCTGTTCTCTCTTACACACAAAATACATCACATGTAGGAAAATGCTACTAACAAGACTTTACTTTTGAGGTTAAGTAATGATTAAAAAGGTGTAAGTTTTATTTTCTGAACTGCCTATCTGTGCAGATAGATAACAATGTTGGTGCTTAGGGAATATGTGTCCATAGTGTAAGAATTTAAAATGATGGTTTAGTTACTGAGCAACTACAATACTGTAATCCCCATTCTACTCCAAATACATGAATGGGGAGAAAATATAATCAGTATCTCTTGAGAAATACCCACAATGTATCTCCCATTTTACAAGATTATGTAAATTCCTATTGCAAAACAAGAAACAACATTTCAAGAAACATCAAATTTACACATAAATCAACAGATAGGCATTTATGATATTTTTCCGCAGCACAAATGTAATAATTTGAAATTTTGTGGATGCTCTAGAGGAAGATGTCTAATTTTTCACAATTCTAAAAAGGAGCCCAAACATCTCACTTCTCTGCTGGCTCCTGTGCCTCCAGCACAAAATATGTAAGTATTGCCTTCCCCCTCTTGTAGTATAGAATGAAATAAAAGGAGCAAGTCCAAGGTGGATTGCCCTGACAAGGGAAATGCCCCATAGGCAAATTCCTGTCTGAACCTACCCAAATTTCTTTAGGTTATGTGAAAAACTGTCCAATCCTAGAGAGTCTTTCCAGCCCTATATCCAGTGTAACTTCATTTTGGACTACTTCAGTACTGGAAAATATCTTAGGGGTGCAGGAACTGTTTGTTTTTTAAAACCAAAAGACAATGTTGTAGAAGACAGTGTATAAACAAAACAAAACTATTCCTGAGCCAACTGCCTTTCATACTAAGGACTTCTTGTCCCTTTCTTTCAGTAAGATTAACCTAGTCCTACTGTAATTTTGACTAAGATTATAGAAAATCACAAATTTCAGACAAATTAATTCAGGTCTATTATAATTTCCAAACAATGGCATGACATAACAAAATTTGACTTTGAATTTCCTTTTTCTGAGGCAGGCAATACAGACCAACTTGATATTTCAGGACTAAAGTTCCAGGTCTGTGGGAAAGTCACCAGGAAAGTACCTCCTTTTTTTGGGATGATGGTCCTGTTCTCTGGAGGGAACAGGGGCTATTACAGGAGGTCCCACAGCCATGTATTCATTTGGAAAAGAACAAAAAGGCAACTATAGTGTTGCTGTAGCTGTGTAGATTTGTGCATACATAGTAATTTCCCATCTTTTTAATAACACATAATCTTCTGTGTTTCTCCTACAGTGAAAATTAATAGTGGTTTGTTTTCTTTTTTTAATTTAAATAGGTAATTTAATAAATAAATAATAAAATAAAATAGAACCCTTTGAAAAAATCCCAAATGCAAGTCCTAAGTGGTAAGAAAAATCAATATACACTTTCCAATAAATGTAAAATAATTGCTTTGTCTTTATGGATGGCATTTATTTCTCCAAAAGAACAGATGACTGGAAGCAGTTATTAAATTGATGCACATAAATAAAATACAATGATAGTCAAAATAATATTGTTTTCTTTAACAAGATTACAAAATGTCATTTTGCCAATGCACAACACACTTTGTCAGGAGCTTGCAAAATGCAAAAAGAAAAAAACCACTTGCTCTTTCAAAAGATTTTGAAATTAATTAGCATATTACACAAATTAAATAAGGCATGGTGACATATTTGTTGAGAAAAATGATCTGACACTGAAACTGCTATCACTGGTAACAAGCTGCAACTGAATGATGAGTTGTAGCAACCCACTGTCTTGTCCACTAGCTCCGTGCTTTTCTCTCATGCCGTGTAACACCTATTAAGCAAAGAGTTCAGATGATTAATTGTGTAATCATATTCATTAAAAACAGAAAAAAACCCATACCCCCAAACAAACAAAGAATATATATATATATGTTGAGAACGGTCTTCTATTTCTCATAGGTCTTCCCAAGGCTCACTGAAGGTAATAACTATTTTGGCACTTTTTGATCAGAGGAACTTGGATCAGCAGCTCATTAAGTTGCACCATTTACTCCAGTACTCTTTTCTGAGCTCTCAGCTCACTGGTGTGGTGGAAGTACAGCTTTTAGTAGAACAGTGATAGAGCAAGTAATGCTCAATTTGTTTGCCATGTTACCAAGAGAGATGGGAGCAAATTCCAAATATAGAATGAGGGAGAGGAGGGGAAAAGGAAAGATAATTTTTCAGAGACATTTTTCTTTAATCTATTTACAAAAAGAAGTAGTCACATTTGGTTTTGCATTTTGAAATCTCCCCCTTTAAATACTTGCCAAGCAACAAGTGATCATTTTATCCCAAGACAGCATGAACATTTCTCCAAAGCCAGGCAGACTTTGCAGGTTTACATCTTGTAAAACTACAAATATCTTCCAGCTGGAGGTCTTCCACACATACTAATTGATAAAAATGAAAGAGCTGAAACAGATCTTAATTCTGTTTTGACTGTTAAAAGAAAATTGTCATAATGCCTGCCTTCCATTGTAACTAGGGTGAGCAATAGAAATCTGAGCCAAATAGTTCTTTAGTTTAAATCATTGACAAAACTCCCACATATCCACTGGGAGTGTGATTAAATTCACAATAATTCTACAGTGGCTTCCGTTCCTGTATCTTTGAGTTCCTGGGAAGCTGATGGGAATTAAAAGCTTGAGGGTTTTTAGTGGGCTGCTTCCATTAAAAAAGAAACCATTTCATTTCCTCCCAGAGCTCATATTCATTTGTTGGTTGAGTGCAATATATTCTGTATCTGCCACAGTTTTTGGTAGGAATTAAATGTGGGAAGAAGCGTCCCTCTTAGGATTCATTTTCTTGCTTTCTTTTCTTGTGCCTACCCACATAGACTGGGTTTCTTATTGTTTCAAATATAACTTGCAATACCAAAATTATCAGTAGCCTAAATTATGGTTAAGATACATATTTCCTCATCAAGCCGGGAAATGTCTTAAGAGCAGATTGCATGCCAGTGAACAATCATTGCAGCTCCACTTTGTCAACTCAGATACTCATATTTTAGTCACTACAACCTAAAAAACTGTTCTAGCTCTCTGAGTCCATCAGCTACCCCAGACTTCATGCCAGAGTCCAGTTTATTAGCTCTCCTTAAGGAGAAGTCTCCTCTGCCTGTATAAATGGAAAATATAACCTTTTCCTCAGTTCAGGGACACATCATCAGGAAGAGTTAGGAAGCTAGGGCTTTTTGTATGCATATCTAAGAGATAAATCTAAAACATTTGACAGTGCCATTGTGAATACTCTTAAAGTTCAAGCCAAGATTAAGACGCTTTTGCTTGCAAGTGCAAAAATCTCTCAAATTCAAAGTCTCCTTAGTGGCTTGGTAAACCATGTCCAAAAGAAAACAGATTTTGCTTCTTTTTAGTTTTCTCTTTAATCTTACATAGCCATCTAATCACAAGAGATTCCTTTGTACACATCAATAATCTGCATGTCCGTGAATTGCACACAAGTAGCAAAAACTCTCACTCTGCTCTTATTCCCAGTCCCCCAAAGTAGCACTCTGGTGGGCATCTGTGATCACTTTTCTCTCTGAAGAAAAAGGAAGACAATTCAAGGATCCCAGGTGACGATTTAGGTTACTTAGGGGTGGCAAAATCCAGCACCTGCGTCAGGGGTCTGGGCAGATGAATGATCAGAGGTAGTTCTGGTAAAGGTCAAGATGCTGCTGCTGTTCACAAGGTTATCATTGCTGAGGAACAGAAGCGACACTATAACCAAAGCTCTGCTGCACCACACCACAGACAGCTCTTTCAATTCACACCCATTTTTTCAGCTATTTAAAACTGATGTGTCCAGCTGGAATAACATACTCCTTCCCACAGCCCTTCTCTTTGTATCAACCTCTGGCAGAAGAGCAAGGTCCAAAGCCAGAGACCATAACACCTGAATTCACCAAAGCTGGAGTTCATCTTTCCAAGCCACTTGCCAATACTTAAACTTTGATATTTTATCCTATGTGGTTAATATTAATATCATTAAGAAGGGAGATTTTCTTTTTCTAAATCTCCTGCTGGGCAGTGACAAATTTAGCACAGACCCTGTAGTTCACCTTGGGACTTGGCTGTAATGAACAGATCTTTAGGAGGGAAGAAGGAAACAAGAACACCATTGTTTCATTTAAATCTCTTCTCTTTCCATGCCATGAGGAATCTCAGTTCTTTTTCCTCCGTGACAATTTAATCCCTCCAGTAACCACCCCCTTTTACCAAAGGCTCAGGGGCTCTCTGAGCATGTCATCTGAACTCTGTTATGGACCCGATAACCTGGGCCCAATACTCTTGCCTGACAAGCAAGAAACCTTGCATTTATTTTCTTCCCATGGTGCACTGGCTTTGGCTGAATGCTTGGGCAGTGCCATTTTCTTCCACTTATACAACCCCAAAATTTTTAGATATTGAAATGCAATACCATTTTGACAGAATGTAGCAGCTGCTATCAGTTCTTTGCATTCATTTGTTTGCATTGGCATGTCTTTAAGTTTTAAATATACTTTGCTTATCCTTTTGCACTGCTCCTGAAGAGATATTCCCTTTATAGTTCTGTTTCTTACTCCGTCTCCTGCATCGTATTAGTGATGCATAAACTATATCTGTGGGTAACATTCTATTCCTGACTTTTATAGTTTATTTACTCTGCAGAAAATCCTTGAACCATAGTGCTCATTTGCAAGAAGATCCTTGAGGGAACATCTTGCAAAGAAACAAACACGAACTCATATTGTTGTGCTAATTACTGAGTTTAACATGAGAACTGCAATGAGTGGAAAGTCACTGTGTGGGTGAGCCTTATTAAGATACAGCATTCCTGATTAATTGTTGAATTAATTGAATTCAGATGAAAGGATAGATCACTTTCTAGGGCAGAATGAAGAACTCATAGGAATAATTAGATAAAGTGGAAGGAAAATAACATATTAGTTTATTTAGATTCTGCCCTTATAACTTTTGTTTGTGTGTCCTATTGGAAGGATATTCAAGCAAGCACTGAAGAAAATTTTACAGAATTCCAGTCATCAATTTCACACTTCCAGTGCTACTGTTAGAGTCACATTTCTCATATTAATACTATTATGCAAATCCAGTCAAAGAAGGAAAAGATACTATGTGCAAATCAACACCGACTTTGGAAACAGCATTTATCATGGACTACACATCAAAACTCAATTGTAAAAGTTTTTCCTCAACTAACTCTTAATCATGAACAAGCTCAGAAAGTGAGCTGATCACAGACTGTACAAAATAAAAAAAACTTCTAATTTTATAAATTACCCATGGTGGACTTGTTTCATAGCTTTATATAGCAATTCAGTCAATGTCTCTCTCTTGTAACTGAAGATACAAATTAAGAAAGAAACCAATCTAATTTCAGTTAGGAGAGCTCTGGAGTAAATGCAATGGATGAATAAGCAACATGATACCCTGCTAGCTTGGTTTGCTACAGTTCCACTGTTTTTTGCATTTATATCAACTGGATATAGTTACTTTCAGACATAAGATGTCATGTCTGCGGTCATCTTTTCAACTGAAATTTAGATCTAGCCTTAGAGCTGAGTTTTAACACTACCATAATAGTGAGGTTTGGGCAGTAAAGACCATTTTTTTTCCTACTTTAAAATTCAAAGTGCTTCTTTCACTGTAATTTTGGTCAATGAAAAGAAAAACAAGGACTTGCATTAAACAGAATTTGGAAAGAGCATAAATGAGATGAACGACCTTTCACCAGAACAGACTTGATTAACTAGGTCAGCTTCTTCCATAAAACAGAAAGATGTATTTTACCAACCAATTTCCATTATGGGTTTTGGCAGCCAAGGACTAAAAGTTGGAAGAAGGAATAAGTATTTAGTGGAAAACAATTTAAAACCTAACATAGTAACAGTCTCAAACAAGTTACCCAAACCAACATGTCTAAAAGAAGCCTTTTATTACAACGTATGTTTCCGGTTAACCCTCAGAAGCAGCCTCAAGTTCCACAAGGCATCAGAAAGCCACAGACCAACACAGTTTCCTCTCCCTGTTTAAAGCCAGGCTGCATTAAGGAGGATGTGGATTCTATTCAGTTCCCTTATGGCTGCATTATTCATTATTCCATCTAACATAGACATTTGGAAACAAATTCTGTTTCACATCTTGCCAGCTCTTTTTCCCAAAGATTTTTAACTCCTTCATAAATAAACAATATAGACAACCTCTAATTGTGTTTTCTTTTGCTCTTAAAATATTATTATGAATAGCTGTACAAGCAAGAAAAAATGAACAGAGAAAAGACATTTCTGCTCTGTCCAATTCATAGTCTAGGTCTCTCAACATTACACTACTTTTGCGGTCTCACACAGAGTCCAGGAACCTCTTCCACTTCAAATTAAGATCTGTATTACAGTCCTAAGAGATGCATAAACTTAGTGCTAGAACATCTGTACAGCTGTGAAGTTTTCTTCCAAAACCAACAGAAAAGCCAACAGTCTAGCAAATGAAATTTCCATTTTTGCCAAAGGGAGTATCCAAAAATGCTGTATGATCTGTCCACCCTGGTGAGAATGAAATCCCACACTAGTTCATTTCACTGAAACCACTATCAGCTACTTAGTTCATGTTCTTAGCACTTCTATATTGAAATTCTGGGGATAGCACTGGCTACAGCTACATCACCACAAGGAGAATCAATTAGTTACACAAATATCGTAAGAAACAGCCTGCTTTGCAACTCCAAGGCTCCAAATGCCTGCAAAAACTAAATTCACATTATCAGCTCTTTGGCAGAAAAGCTGAACACCTCTGACTGGTTGTCAAATTGATCATCAAGCCTTAGAAATAGGTGAACATTAGTGGTGCCATAAATCAGCTCTTTAGAGATGCTGTGCTCTATGGAAACAACTGCAGTAATCATATATATATATTTTAGAATTACTGTTACCGGCAAGTTGTAACAGTACTGTCAAAAATGTATGTGATCTGTTAACACATTTAACTGAATCAAAAGCCATGTGAAAGAACATATTTTGCAACAGCTAATTGCTAGGCTGAACCTACAGAAACAACCACAGTGGGAGAATACGGAGCCCAAACAAGTCTCTCTCCTTCTCTCAGTTCAACTCAGATTCAGTTGCATGTGCCACCATGTGTTGCATTAGTACCATGTAGTAATTTTTCACAGATCCCTGTATCAAATCCTTAATGGCTAACCTCAAATGAATAAATGGGCGTTTTGGTGTATAAAATATTATTTGCTTTTAATAGCATTAGTTTTAATATACAGTTACAAACTTAATAATTGAGAGTGACTGTGAATTTCAGATAGATAAATGTGACCTATATTGCAGGGAAACATTTTATATTTAGGCTACAGAATTATGTCCCTCTAATTGAAGTCTGAGTACTTTCACATACTCATTTACCAATGCAAGGAAACTGATTCTTTAATTTGATTGTTAGGACAGTCATAGCAGTATTGCCTACGTGACAGTATAGAAAAGATGTGGCTATGGAATGGTAACTGGTAAAGGAACGTGCTAGGTCTCCTGAACTGCATCTTTGCATTTGGCCTGGATACACAAGACCATGCAACACCTCCAAGTTTTCCAGGTAACTGTACAAAATGGGCCAGAAGCAAACAGCAAGTAAATCAAACTTCTCATTTACCATTTTAAATCAAAATTTCACTTTATATGGCAAATTTCTAAACCACAAACTACTGTTAAAAACCTCACCTGCCTTAGAAGATTTTGCAGCAATTTACTAACAAATGAAATAGACAACAAAAACGATCAAACAACCATAAAAAAGGAGCCTAAGTAAGGGTTATATTTGGCTGCCAATTTTTTTTGCAGTGATAGAGTCATCCCTGGGACTTGTGGCCCTGCAACCAAATGTGTAACACACACACACAGAGAAAAAAACCACAAACCCTACAGGTAGTTTGCAATTAGGAAGAGGGGCTATCTTTTCCCACTACCTCCAAGAAGGTTCAAGTCTATTGTACACGGGAATCTTTAATTTAAATAACAGTCACGAAGTACATCACAAACTAAATTCAACTTTTTCAAGTTCCTGCTAGTTTTGATAAAATATTTGTGTGTTCCTGTATTGCTTACAATAGGCCACCCACCTGCTTCTCTTGGGACCTGAACATGCAGCACATACACCATTTTTCCATCACAGCTTACTATTAAGAAAATATATTTATTTATATACACTTACTCCATATTCAGAAGATAAAGGAGTAATCTGAGAAAAGGGAGAGGAGGGGAGAGGAGAGAGAGAAGAGAGGAGAGGGAGAGGGAGAGGAGAGTTGGAAGGGACTTATATCAATTATGTGGTCCAACTGCCTGACCACTTCAGGGCCAACCAAAAGTTAAAGCGTGGTATTAAGGATGTTGTCCCAATGCCTCTGAAACACTGACAGGCTTGGGGCATTGACTGCCTCTCCAGGAAGCCTGTTCCAGGCTTTGAGCAGCCTCTCTCTCGCTAAAGAAATGTTTTCCTCCTCTCAAGTCCCAACCTCCCCTGACGCACGCACCTTTGAGCCATTCCCATGTGCCCTGGCAGTGGGGACCAGGGAGAAGAGCTCAGCACCTCCCGCTCCACATCCCCTTCTCAGGAAGCTGTAGAGAGCAGGGAGCTCGCCCCTCAGCCTCCTTCTCTCCAAACTAGAGAAAAACCCCGCGTCCTCAGAGGACGTGCTTTCCAGCCCCTTCCCCAGCTTCTCAGGATGCATTCACAGACCTTAACATCCTTTTGAAGAGGTGGGGCCCAGAACTGCACACAATACTAAAAGATGAGGCCACACCAATGCTGAATACAGTGGGATAAGCACTTCTTTTGACCAGCTGGTTATGCCGTGTTTTATGCACCGCAGCATGCGTTTTGCCCTCTTGGCTGCCAGGGCACACTGCTGACTCTTGTTGAGCCTCCTGTCAACCAATACCCCTGGGACCCCTTTGGTGGGGCTGCTCTCCAGCCACTCCTCTCCCAAGTTAGACTCATGCCTGGTGTTACTTCGTCCCAGCTGCAGAAACCAGCATTTGGGCTTGTTCCATTTCATGCCATTGATGATTGCCCAATGCTCCGATCTACCCAGATTCCCCTGGAAGGCCTCTTGTCCCTCTATAGAGGCAGAAGCACCTCCAGTTTCATATCATGAACAAACTTCCTAAGGGTGCATTCAACTCCTGCATCCAGATCATTGATAAGAGGATTGAACAGAACTGTCCCTAGAACCGATCCCTGAGGAACACCACTGCTGTCCAGTCACCACCCAGATGTCACTGCAACCCTTTGAGCTTTGCCATTCAGCCAGTTCTTCACCCAGCACACCATCCACCTGCTCATCTCACAGCTGGACAACTTGTCCAGAAGGATGCTGTGAGGGACAGTACCAAAAGCCATGCTAAAATCCAGAAAAACTGTATCCACCACCCACTAGGGGTGTGACCTAATCATAGGATATAAAATTAGTTAGACAGAGCTTTTCTTTTGTGAACCTGTGTTGACTGTGCCTTATAATTGTATTGTTCTTTAAGTCTTTCAGTAACACCCAGTATGATCTTCTCCATAATTTTTCCAGGTACTAAATCAGTTTTGCACATAGAGTTGCATACCATTTTTACATCTCCACAGTTATAATGTTATGAGCTGTTACAATGAATTAGGTGAGGTCTAATGATTCAACCAGATGCCACAGATCACTGCACTGTAATTCAGGGCATCGTGTTCAGTGAAATGATTGACCTGAAACCAAAAACCTCTGCAGATAAACATTAAGTCCTAATATTTCAGAAAAGCATATATTGGTGAAATCATAGTTATATAAAGGAAGCCTTTTTGCATAACTAAGAAACAGTACTTTTATTAAGTAATTAATTTTGGATTACATGAGCAATTGCAGACTGTGTTTTCAGTTAATGTCCATTTATTTGATTAATTGAAATAAACAGAGATATACCTCTAAAACTAGAAAGGAGAATTTTTTCACCATCGCAGGGAAAGCAATCACTTTATACACCAAACCTTTAGACTCGGTACTCCAATTGTTGTACTAAGCCGTAACTCCTGTTAAAGAAGTAAAATTAGACATTCATGGGACAAACAGCATCTCCTCTTGTTGTCACAGACATTCTGCAATTGTTGCAGGAGCATCACTGGCTTTTACTGGGCAGCATTTCTGATTATTCTGTATGATTCCATATGAAAGTGAAATCTGTTGTATCTGATTAATCTAAAGATTTGGATGCTATTGGTGAATATTTCTTCATTTTTGTAAGTCATAGCATGGTTGTTTTCCAGTAAGTGCATCTCTCTGAATTCAGAATTTTGTATTTGGCAACCGCCCCATTCCATAACTGCAGTATAAAGTCCAACAAAGTAATAGGTCAATGCAACTCTACAGATGAGAAAATTTAAGGAAAAAGTTAGTAGAGATACACCTGAGATATATGTAAAAGTGAATGAAGAGGACTTTCTTCCTTAAGAAATTAGGAATTACAGATTTTGATTTTCAATATAATTGTCAGGGATGTCGCTCCTAATAGACTAAGTTACAAATTCCCAAGTATTCTGTAACTGATGCTAGAAAGTTAGTGTTTTTCTCTTCCCTTAATGACCTCCAAAAGCTAGTTTAAACTACATAACTATAGCTAAACCTAAATAAAACAGGGAAAATAATGAGAAATACATAAACACAGTTCTCAACCACAGGCAACACTAACACTTACTACTACAATATTGATTTGTATTGTCTTCTGCTGTACCACAGGCAATAAGAATTTCTCCTTAGTGTGCAAAAGCTATGGTCAGCAAGCTAAAAATAAATCTCATTTTTGTGGATCATCCATTCCAAAAGAAACCAAGAGAATTACACCAATCAAGATAAATACAGGTACGGATGCTACTATAAAGGAAGCAATATGTATTGTCATACAGGACCACAACAAACTGCATATATTAATGAATTTTCTGATATTGAAGATATACTTTCATATGTTCTTGCTTTCCATTTCCAAAGTAGATGCTGTTGAGTTTTCAACTCAATTCCACCTGAACTGCAGAAAGCAAGATACTCTGGAAATTTCATGGAAAAGCTTTCAGCTTTGATCTGTGGTGTGCAATAGAATCAACAGTCTCAGAGAAGCAGTCTTCCTTTTCAGAATTTCCAATCTGGCACCAGAAAAACTTCCAGAAAATTGCCCAAGTACAAATAATTAGTAACCCAAACATGTCTCTCAACAAGCATTCAGTATACAACCTTAGAAACTGAATGTTAAAAATTATAGCATGATAATTTTCACAACTACTAGCAAGAAAAGAACTGGTCAGAGACAGGACCTTCTGTTCCCTGCAACCTAAAGAACAGAAAAAAGTACATGCTAACTTATGTCAATAGAAAGTGGCGGTAGATTGACATCCTGTCTCTGAGAGTGGCCTGTAGTAGGAGCTTGGAGAAACAATACAAGAGCTGGGCAGATACAGAGTTTTTCTCTTCTGATACACTCTTCTACCAAACCACAGCTCAGGGAGCTTCAAAAACAGATATTGGGGTATCAAGAGTCACCTTATTAATTTCAGGCACATACATAGGCTTACTTTCTAGTCAGTGGACAGAAATAAGTCACTGAGGCCACAGTTCGCTTGTTTCCTATGTCTATCTTTGACTTAGAAGTGCCTATTTCACTGCCTTCAGGAAGGCTTGAGGCTGATCTAGATCTATTAGTGTCAATATTGATCTCTATATTGTAGGAGTCTTAATTTAGTCAAAGGAAGCCAACCTTTTACATAAAAAAAGAAAAGATGAATTTTTCATCTTTACATTTGTTTAATAAGTTTTCAAATGTAGTTTAAATACCTGCTGTGGGCAAAATTGCTATACCTTTGCTTTTTAAGTTCAATATCTGGATAATTAATTTGATACCCCTCAGTTTTGTGCTGTGAGATGCAGTCATTCCTTGTTGATCTTCTCCACACTATTCTTTATTTTAGAGTTCAATCTCCCTCCCATTGTTTCATATCTAGGTGAAAGAATCCTGGGGCTCTACAAAAAATGGTCTAAAATACCCAGATCTATAGCACTAAAAGTATAGGTACATTATATCGAATTTTTTGAGTGGCATAATGTTTTCTGGCTTGTTTACTATTAAATAATAAGAAATCACTTCTTTGACCTCCACTGAACATTAAGCTCTTGTATCTGTAGTATTACAGAACAACTTTATTATGTGAAACATACAGTTTTCATACTGATATTCAAAATAAGAAGCTTTCAAAGCATGGGGTATTACTGGTGAACATCAGATATTCCAGATATTCTTATTTATATATCTAGCTATATAACTCATTATATACCAATTAGCATTTTTAATTCTCTCCCAGTCGAACCTTTTCACAATCTGTTCTGAAGTCGGCATGATCTTCAGACTTGAAGTTGACTTTGCACTGTGTTTTTAAACCTTTAGTGGTTGATTAGTTTTGATAGCACGCAAAATAAACTCCATAATCATAGAATCATAGAATCATTTAGGTTGGAAAGACCTTTAAGATCATCAAGTCCAACCATTAACCTAATAATCATCATTATTATCTTGTATGCTCATTTGGGCTGTATTGCAGAGAGCAGAGAGAAACTGTTAGACCATTCCTGCTTGTCTATGCTTTCCTAGTAAGTGAATGATAATGGCTCTATTTTTCATGGTTTTTTTCTGTCATTAATATGATTTTAAAGTGAATAATGAAAGAACAAACAGCATTTAACAGTAAATGGCAGGAAAATGGGGAAAATTATGGAAAGTTTCTAAGCTAAGTCAAATTGTTGCTTTAAGTGCTCCTCATTAATTCTCTGAAAGGCTATTGTCAAACTAAAGCAGCAGAAACCAGCCCTGCAGGCTGCTCAGGGATGTTTTGCTATTTAGGTCTTTACAAAGTTGTTATCCAAGTTATGCAATGTGAGCCTTGCTCATCTAGAGTCACCTACCAGCTGTAGCAAAGAAAATTCTCATTTCCAGCATTTAGAAATATCCCAAGCCTCTAAGTTCCAACCAGCTAGGCACCTCTGCAAATCTGAAGTCAGATACAAGAAAACACTATATAAAGGGATTTTGTTGACATTCAGGCTGCCTGAATGTGGTCACTCCAAGGCCTATTGAAATAACTTCTGATTGGAAAACTGCAACTACACCTGATCCAAAACTCAAAGATTACTGTCCTAGAAACTATTAAATAGAAGTATTCCCGAATTATCATAAAAATATTATTTCAAGATGGAAAATATAAGGTTGTTTATTGCAGTGATAAATTCATTGATGCATAAACCAGTTGACACAAATAGTGCATTGAGAAGAAATCCTACTTCCCTTAATAGCACATGAGTGCAGGATTACGACTTTTAGTCTGGATTAGAATGCTGCAGAGGAGTCGTCAATCTTTTTGTTTTAAGCGGGGATGTTTAACATGGTCAGATTTCAACAGAATAAATTACTCAATTCGGTGCTTACAAAAAATTATGTTTCTACATCTTCATGACTAGAAGGGATCACTACATCATTTTGTTTGATACACCTGTGAATTATTAAAGGTCACATAATTTCACTATATTATCTTTGCATTCAGCCCAATCAACTCATGAACTACTTGGTTAAATCTTGGTCACAGGAGGCATCCAGTTTTGATTTGAAGACATCAATAAAACCATCAAAAAACTTGCAAGAAAAATTCATTACATTTATCTGTTAAAAACTACAAGACGGACAGAAACACTATTTAAGTTCTGAGTTATGTGTAATAGATAATACATTTCATTGTATTTTACTGTATAGTTAAAAAACTTTTGAAAAATCACAGAAAACTTGTTCTCTCACTCACTATATTTGACAGGTATTACTGGTGGCAAATGCTCAGACTATAATCCCATTAATCTAAAGAAGGCACTGCATTGTATATGTAAAACAAACAAAAGGGATATTAGTCAACATCATTCCCTACAAAGAGTTGCATGCATGCTTATGGTGATTTTTATGGTGAACAGCTTGAATAAAACACTCACCTTGCCTAGTGGAATTCTATTACATATTGAGACAGTTTCACTTTGCCTGACTTTTTCTAGTGAATTAGCAGCTCAGAAGTGAGGAATTGAATTAGCTGAGCCATATTTAGTCTCCTGCTACCTTCTTCCTCAAACCTACCTTGTGCCTCTTTCTCCTTGACATCCATCTTGTAACAGTTTATTTTGATTTTCCCCTTCATATGCTTGTTTTTTTTTTAACATAAGGCTTTTCCTGATATATACATAATTTACTGACACATTTCTCCTGATTTTTTCCTGCCACAATTAATCACTGTCATCCTTATGAGGGATTCATGGCCCTTTGAGATTCCATTTTTTTCCTGTGTGGCTTAAGACTCTTGTGCTTAAAACTCCCACCTAAAAGAAGCATATACCCTCTCTATGGTTGTGATTTTTATTAAGATGTGTGGACATCATCTATGCACCTATTCTTTTTTACCCTCTCCCTACTCAATTGTTTTGAAGCTTTTTTTGTTGTTGTAATTCCGTTCTAGATCTTTGCATCTATAAGCAGAATAATTTCAAAATAATTACATCAGCTATTCAGTACCTATAGAGGTGCCATTGCAATAATAAAAATATTTCCCAGATACTCTCAGAGAAAGATAAAACACATTTTAGGCCACAGAAATTAATTGGGGTCAGAAAAAAAAAATGTTGGGAAGTTTGAGCTGAGGCAGTTCAGACCAGCTTTAAAGTGACAAGTTTCCATAATTTAAAGTAATCTTAGAACAAGACTACTGCCTTTTATCATGGAATGTATCTTAGATCTGTTTACTAAGTAAAAAAAATAAAAACCTTCTGTTATGTTTGCAGCCAAGCCCATTTGTAAACAAGTTCCAACAACAAACACAAGATGAGTTCAGGATATTTCCTAAACATTACACAATATGACTAAGTGTATGACTAATCTGTTAAGGTTACACCCATCATATATTAAAAATATATTGTATAAAAAGTAACAAATCAGTTGTCCAGTTAGGAGTAATAACACCTTGGCGCCAATTTAAAGGAAATTTTCTTAGAGATTAAAGTTTACAAATTCAGCTATAGGTAAAGCTTCACCATGTGAAGCCTAGACAAAAACTAAAACTGTTCTTTGTTGTTTTCAGAATATCCACTGAAGCTATTGTTCACATTTGAGTCGGCGGCAGCTACCCATCTGAGAGTAGGGAGGTGTTTGGACAATTTCACAACCCAGTGGGTGTGCTTCTTTTTTTAATCCCTAAATCAAGCAGAAACAGAAAAAGCTAAAAATCTCCTTATGTACATTGCCCCTTTATAGGCAACACTTCTCCTTCCTATTCAGCATATCTCCCTATCTTGATATGGCTATCAAGACTATTATCACTGAGCATGATCACAAGATAGCATTGAATTTTGTTATTGGTTATCTGGGTATTTTCTTATCTCCTAAAATACATGACAGACCAAAGATCTATACCCTGCTACTGAAGGAAAGCACATCATTCAAAGGTATTTGATTCCTTGCCTCTAGGGCCCCTCTTAGGAAATGGAGAATCTCATTATTCTGTTTTCAGACTATAATTATCAATGCTCAGTTTGTAACCATTTTTCCTCATGACAACCCTCTTGCTTGAATTTTTTCCCTTCCTGTTGCTTACTTCCCAGATATATTTGTACAGAACAATCACATCCTTTCTCCAAACACTTGCCAGACTAAACAACCCAAGTTCCTTTAATTTCCTGTCTCTTCCTTCACCTGATCATTGCAAAAGCCTATCTCTGTTAAGTCCCCATTCTGCTTCTTTCTTGTTTGAACCCCACTATATCAACACTATAGAGGCCCCAAAGTCACATATATTCCATGAATACACCTGAACACATTGCACTAGTATGCTTTACGTTGCATGAGTACACTTACGTGAAGATGCATCAGGCAGAGGAAATAGAATTAATCATCTCCTTTCAAAAGAAATGCATCTCCTCCACACAGACGCTGAAGAGAGAGAAAGCAAAACAGAATCTGATTTCTTTTCCCATTTGTGGAGCTGAGGCTAACGTCAAAATTCAAAATAACTTGTCTGTGTCTATGACACTGCTGAGATAGGACAGCCTCAGTTCAATGTGGTACTGCACAGAGCTGAGGGATGTCAAGGGTATCGCAGTTTTATGTTCTCTGAAGGGCTCCCAATGTTTATGAGCTTGCACTCAGGACTGCTTTTTGTTGCAATTCAAATAGCAGGATTTTTGTTCTAATAGTGCAGTGAAATTAAAGTATACTCAGGGTTCCATTCTAAGCCATGGCATTAGGCTGATCTGGTAGGTATGAAAGCTGTGTTATCCTACCTATTTACATTAAAAAATCCAGAAAGGTCAACAGAACACACTGAGTGTTTTCAACAAGTTTGAATTCATTCCTATGTAGAAACATTTTTGACCTCAAATTTCTTAGCTGGAGTGACTACTGTTCAGTGACACCAAACTTCTCAATCTCAGACCACATTCCTGATTTCCCCTGCAACTAGTCCTCACTTCCTGATCAGCAAGAACAAAAGCTAATTTTCAACCCAAGAGCCAAGCTCAGAGCCTTTCCCCTGCATTGAACCAGATGGTATTAGAAGTAGCTTTGATGCAGAGGATACACCAACCTGCACCAGGCTACTGTTTTCTGCCCTAGATTTCATGTACGTTAGCTTTAGTTCCTTAAATTTGTCCCAGCAATAAATGGCCATACCATTCTAAATCCACACAGGGCCAGGGCACCTCACTATAGATTTCAGAGGTGATCTGGCTGCAGCCATCCCTTCCTCCCCCCCCCCTCCATGCTTGAAGAAGAGGGGCAAATCCACAGCTGACCTGAGGTAATGGTAGCTGGTAGCAACAATCCTCCTTTGATGGAGATGACGACCTCTAGAGCTCCTTTTCAACAACCATTTCTATCATTAAATGAACCAGTTTTCTCCCTGCCCCATATAGCCCTGCTGTGCCTCTCTGCTATATGACCAGTACTCATTCAAGTAAAGAGAAAATAATAAAGCAGCAGCTCTGCAGCCTTTATTGGTGGGGTTTTTTTTCCAGCACACCCAAACCTTCGTCCAGTGAAGCCTACAGTGAGCTGTGAGAGGCCATCTGCAGGTACAAGACTGAATGGTGAACTGAGAGACTTGCATCAGATAGGGCGCAGCAAGCATTCCCAACCTGGGCTGGAATTTGCCTTGGACTTTTCTGGAAGCACATTACTCAATGTAAACAGAAGACATACCAGGGCTATTCTCATAATTTAATAGTGGACAGCGGGCCTGGGACCAGGCTCTGCTTAGTATAAATGTAGCCATTAAGTCTAGTTCTTTCAATAAATCTGTTCATGCTAAGCTTCAAATACACCTTCCTCCCCACCTTGTGGGATGGAGCTTGCACTGAGTATAAACAATGGTGTAATGTGTTTCAGGTGTCTTCCACTGAGCTTCACTGGCCAAGTTTGTTTTCTGGCCAAGATGGAACTATTGCTGTACTGTCTCCAGCACAATTACTCACAATGTTCTTGTGTTCTTTCCTCCTCTCAGCATGTTGCTTCCTGTGACATTTTCCATAACATCTTCAGCTAGTCCTTAGCCTTGTGGGAAACAGAAGCAAATCATCTCTCTGAACTCAGACCACACAAACAGAAGGCTGAAAGCATTACAGCAAAATGCATCTCTGAGCAAAGGCTGTTCAACATAAACATACTGCCATTCAGTTCCAGGCACAAAAAATATCTCCTCTTGCTCTTTTTCTTCTGTCTTCCCACCCTCTTGGGAAAAAAACCAAAACAACCAACACTGTTATTTCTGGGAAAAAAAGAACATGTTTGGGTCCAAGACATAAGAATAGGATTTCACCCAAAGATCTGCACATGTGGGAAACACAAATTACATTAGTGCGCATAATGGAAACACACACATTGTAATGTTACTACTCAGAGATATACAAACTGTAACACTTGAGTCCTTGGAGCTGAGTGTCAGCTGGTGTTAATTATCAAAGCTCCACCAGTTCCAGTGGAGATCTACCCACTTGCAGCAGCTGGGACTCCAGTCCTCGGCCACTGAACTTCTCCTGAGAAGCCACCCAGATACAATGTTGGATACAGTGCTGTAGGTAGCTGGTCAAGACAGTCATGCATTCTGGGGGGAGCAGAAAGCAAGGCAGAATGAACATTAACACCCAGTGGCCTACATACAAATAGTAAAGTGGAAATAATTATAAAATTTAATTTCCCATAACATGATACTTACCTTAGGAGACCAACTTACCTTACTACTCATACAGTACTTATGAGAAACATGGCACTATTACCAATGTGCTTAAACCCATGCAATTATCCCCCTCTCTTAAAGTCAGGCAAGGCTTTCAACCCAGAATTTTCGGAACAGTTCAGGAAATTTGCTGCTGTTTTGTTCAAAGATATGGTCTCAGTGCTTGAATTGTAAAAAAAAAAAATTAATTCTGCCACTGGTGCTGAGCTGTTTGCATGCAGTAGCCAATTTTTATGGATTATGTAAGTAATTATTACTAAGTGGTGCTATAGAGAAAGATGAGCCTGCAGAAGGCAAGACTTGGGGTCATTGCCTTTCAGGGTAATCACCATCAGTGCTGTGCAATGAACCAGTCATGCTGCCAGGCTTAACAGCATGGCAAGTCTAAACGTTCAGCTCTCACAACAGCAGGCCTGCACTTGTTCTGTAGTATCATGATAACTCCATCTAACTGATGAGAATTAGCTAGCATGATTTTAAGAATTATTAAAAAAATCCAACAGTACCCCATTTGCCTTCAGTCAGAAAGAGGAGAATTCATTTCACGTATATCCTCATCATAAAAATTCTGAGATGGAAGGAAAGTATAGTTTGTAAAATTCATAGGAGGCGCCCCAAAAGGTACTTTAAAAAATCATTTGCAAACTTTAAATATTTAAAACTGTGACACAAAAGCTTCCTGGCTAAAAAGCAAAATCTTAGAAATTCAGTGGCAAACAACCCTTCTTTCACAGTACTTCTCCTGATAGAAGAGTTAGGACATCTGCACTCATAGGATGGTCATGACAATTATTCTATTACAGTGAATATGGAAACTGCTCAGAATCTGTTATAGAAGCTACTGACACTCAAAATTGTATCTTATAAGCCTAGAAACATGGAAGTTACTCAGGCAGAACATAACCAGACCAGATTAATAAGTATAGCCTGCATTCAAGCAGCAAGATTTATGAGACTAATATATTACCACTTTTATGGGAGCTTGTATGATAAAGAAAAGCAGATTTTAAGAAAGAAATCTGCAAAGTTAATCTGCAAAGTAGTTTCTTTCAACATAAAATTCACAGAATTAAGTTTTGCTTAATCCTGTCAAAGGATTTATGATAATGTGCTACAAACTCAGGTCTGCACCCAGGCTACCTGAGGAATAGCCATAGCATAGCCATGGCATAGACAGCTATACAGTCATAGCTGCTTCCAAATGGCACGGATTGATGCACGCAGAGAACCAAGCACTAATCCTGAAGAGAAAATCCACCTATCCTCTTACAAATTAAATGTTAACTCCTCACGTTATGAAACCAATTCTGAAATAAGAGCACTTAATTATGGAGTCCCAGGTACCAAAGTCATCATACAGCTGATTGAAGTGCTTCTAAACATCCAGGGCAGTTTGGGTTTGGGATTTTTTCAGTCTTTGATCTGACTCTATTTTCATTTGCCAAATTGTTTTCTCTGAATAAAGTTCCTTCAGTTTTGGTTCACTATCATGACTGTAGCTTTAGTCATTTAAACATCACCTGAAATTTTCATCATTTGACAAGACTATCAGTTATTAATATCCTCTTGGATCATTCTTCCACAGCCTCTGCTGATATCTCAAGAGATTGTATTATGTTTTTGCATGTATTGCTATTTAATTATTTAAGTTTTTCACCAGGGTTAGCAAAGAGGGTAAACCTACAGTAAAATGATGTTCACTTTTCAAGAAATAGTTTAACTGTACTAGTTCACATTTACATAATTTCACTTCAATCAATGAAAATTACATCTGAATTGCATTTAGCCATCTGTTTATTCCCTGTACAATTCCTCGTACACATTTGTACTTGTAGTCAGTGGGGTAAGTGATCTCCAGTCTTGCATTCTGGGAAAAAAAAAAAACTAAATCCAAACCCTACCACCCCCCAAAACCCCAACACCCAACCATCCAAACAACCAAAAAAGCCAAACAGAAGAAGGAAAAGTGTTTTTAATCTCTACCTTATGAAAGTCAGATAATTTAGTGATGCAAATAAGTTTCATGGTTTTACCTTCAAATTCCACTTAAAGGATTTGAAATGGAAAGTGAGGGTCAAAAGTTTTTTATTTGAAGAAAAAATACGCATGAGACTGAAGAATATTAGTAATCTTAATCTTAAAATATCCATGAAAATAAAACAGAGGGATGGATATTGTTTACTTTAAAAACAATTTATTTTCAAGAAATACTTTCTGGAACTAATTTACTAAAACAATGTGACCTTCTCTCATTTTTTCCTTTTTGGAAAAAAGAATAAGAATTTTCAAATAGGAAAAATATGGGCCGCTTAACTAGAGGACAAGACGTGAGCATTAAAAGGAGCACTATTCTCCAGCATATTTTATGATGTCAAATATTTTCCAAAACCTAAAACCAAAGTTAACCAAATCCAGTCCTTAGATTTGTGCACTAATCTACTGCCTCAAACAAATAATGACAGACAATCGAAGGTGGTTGGCTAACATCTTACAAAACCAAGTTTTAGCGTAAACTTTTTGTTTAGCCACATTTCAAAGTTTTCAGCCAGAAACAGGCAAAGAGACCATTTAAGTCTCACCTCCTTTGTAACATAAAACAAAATATCTATCTTTTTGTTCCTCGGGTGTTTCTTTTTTTTTCAGATCAGATAGTATATCTTGGGTTTTATCCACTCTTGACTGAAAAACACCCCAAAACATAAGGATGCAGTAGATTCTCAATTGCTTTAGACATACAGTTCTACTTATTAAGGACCTTCAGGATTAAACATTTATTTTTGTTTCCCAGTCAGGATTCGGGGTTTTTTAGCTTTTGGAATATTGGACACTGTCAGGCCTTTTCTACTATGTTAATGCTCATTTAAGTAAGTTCAAAAATCACTCATGCACACAGGTGTGCATACCTCATTTCCTTCCCTCTTGACCAAACTGTGTTGGGCTCTAAGACTTATTTCTCAAATCCCCAATTGGTCTTGGCACTCTTTTCTGAGTCCTTTTCACACTGAACTATTTTTGGCCTTTTGGCTTGCTGATTTCCATAATGACAAGGCTATAACAGCATAAACAGAGATAACATACCTTCATATTCCTATTCAATAGCCCCCTAATTATAACAACTATTTCTTCCCTAGAGCATAGCAGTGTGGGCTTGGTTTTAGTCATCACCTGAAGACCATTCTAGTGCATCTGGACTACAGGACATGGCTTTCTACCCTTTACACATAGTCTACATTCTTTGCTGTATGAGCACCCCTCCATAAAAGTATACAAAAAGTAAATTTTTTTCACATAGGCCCACCTGATGAAATGCCATAATGAGAATATCCTATAGTAACAAAATACCCTGGTATTTTCTGATCTAACTTTGTGTTTCTTGCAAGTTTAACCATCCATATACACAATTTATTAACAAGAAAATATTGACACTAAAATGTGCCTAAATACAGACATCTGCATACAAATTGCCTCTATTTACCTGACATAGACGATTAACTGTAAATCCATTTAACATGCTCTGAATAGACAGAACGTAGTGCTATTTCAGTATCACATGATATGATACTAAGGGCTGGGGAAGGGAAATTGATTTCCTTATCTCTTTCTAACCATTTTGTCATAATATAATTAGGCTTGGGATTTAAAAACAACAACAATAAAATCATGTTTGTTTGGCAGAGCATATTTTCATTGAGTATTTAAAGCTTGTATTATCATCCCACAAGACTGTATTAAGTCCCATACTGGCATTTGCAGGATTTTGACCATTAAAAATAATATGTAAAAACTTTCTTCAAACTTGCTATTATCCTGCGTTGGCAAGGTTTAACAACTGAGAGGTAGTTAATGTATGTAAGACATCAAATCCAAGTTATGAACTAAATTCTGACTTCCTACTCATATAAAATGCCCGTTCATCTTATTATAATTCCAAACCTTTTACACATTACCAATAATCTCAATGAAATTTGCTCAGTAATATCAAGTTCACCTACTGCTTTCAATGAGAGCACAATTTTTTCTGGGCATTTTGTATCATCAGGGATTCCCATTATTCCCATTAAGTTTACTTGTTTAAAAATTGTTAATTGAACCAGAATAATTTCTATTGGATGGACCTTGTGGACAGAATCACTGTGAGCAGTACAAAAGCCCCATTATTTCCTCAGCAGTTTTAGGCTGAGATTGTCTATCAGCTTTTCAAGCATCTTTGAATTTGAAACTAGCTGCCATAGTGCTGTGACTCTCCAGCCATCTTATCACTATTGATTCCTGAGACCCTCCCTTATTTTCTTGACTTTTTTAATGCAAACAGATCTCATTTGAAGTGTCATTTACCCAGAGAACATTTCCTACTTTGCAACAAGCCCAGTGCATATTTATACACATTCAGAGGTGAGGATTTGAACAGCAGTCTGCTTCATGCAGTGCTTAAGTACTACTTGGGAAATATTATCTAAGCAATACAACGCACATTATATTTCCCCAACCAAACAAAACAATCAACATTAACATAATACAGGATATCAAGCACACAAACAAAATATACTGAAGTCACACGCTATTCAGTTTGTCTCAGGAATGCCCTGTGTTGATACACAGATGTTTGGAGGCTCTCATCATGGCCTTCTATTCTAAAGAACTACATTACTTCAAGGCTGTCAAACCCAACTGTTTTAGTGAAATACTTGAGGTGTTAACCACAACATACATGGCATTTTAGAAAACCATGTCTTCCATAAAGAGTACTCAATGTGCATATAAGCACATCCTTTCTTTAAGGTACAGCTGACATCCCAACAAACACTAGGCATAGCAATATCTCTTAGCTAATTGCTCAATAGACACTACAGAGCTGGTTGAAACTGCCATTTGGAATACAATTCATATCCAGTAATTTTTCATAAATTCAGATGTCCCTTCCAACTTTGCAATTGTGCATCATGTGCACTCTTGGTAGGCTGCAGGAGATGTGCCTGTTCCACCTGCAGTCTCAACCATCGAGCACAGCAATATTAACCTACTGAGGTGCTGAGCCCAGCACCTCAATAGGTTCAGCACTGATCTGAAAGAAACTGTTCAGCTTTGTGATCTAACTTCAGCTTATGCAGCCAGTTCCTCATGAGTGGCACCTGTCAACATGGACTGATACAACATATACTTTGAAGGACCTAAAAAATTAGATTTAAACTTTTTAAAGAGAATTAATTCACAAATCTATTTTGTATCCTCCTTCAATAAGTTAGAGGCTAGAAACTAAATTTGCATTTTGAAAACAAACTGAAACAAAAAAAATGGCAGGATTTTGAGCGGAGGAAGATATTAAACATACATAACATCACATAGCAACATTTCAACATGGCAAACATCAATATATGACACCATGCATCCATTTCTGGGAACCAAAAATAACAAATTTCAGATTTATGAAGACACCAATGTTTCCCAACAACTAGACATTTCAAAGCATCCTGCTTTTAAGATTCTGATTTTTATGCTGTGCACCACCAATGTAAAAGGTAGAAAAGCAATCTATAAGAACATTGTTTCTGTTGAAAATTAATCTGATCAGGGATAATGTTAGGGGAGGATGTTTTCCAGAGGATATCCTATTTATTGTTTAAAGCAGGTGCACTTAGAAGTCTTTGTTCAGAATATAAACAAGGATAAGATATTTAAAGTTCACTAAATACAATCAAGAAAATGCAAAAAAACCATGGAATGATAGACGTGGACTTCAATGGCTCTGAGTGTATACTTTTAAACTGATGTGATACATTTTCTTACATCATCTAATGCTGGGGTTTCTTTCAAAAGGACACTGCGTTCTTGATAGTTTCAGTTGTGCTACAGTAGAAAAACAAAACCATTCAATAGCTACTTTGAGTAAAGATGATTGCAAACACCTAGAAATTTAAAAGTTTCAACAGCATCTTTGTAATTGCATTTCAAAATCTTGTTCAAAAGGAAATATTACTGCATACTTCTTCAAATGTGATGATCACAGTTGGTGACATCTCTCATTCTAATTCTCAAGTACTAGAAAGGAGCTAAATCAAAACCTACAATTTTTACCCAGATAAAGAAAGTGTCTGATATTTGCTCATTCCTAAACTGCTAGACCAGGAAAAAAAAAATTAATATACATATGATACTGACATGCATCACCTGCTTCAATCACAAAAACTTAAACATGGCCCCAACTTACCCTTAAGTTGGAAATTTCATCACTGATGAACAATAATGGAGAAAAAACAAAGTATCGTTTATCAATATTAAGCGAGTTTTCCTAGTTTAGCTTTCAGTTATCAGCTTATGAAGTGGAAGAGTAATACAAAAGAATGAGTTTTATAAAAACCCCATAGAACATCCTATAGCATCATACAATTTAGTGTGGCCTAGTCCAATCCCTCACTCAGATCATGGCCAACTTAGATCTAGTTACGAAGGACCTTGTCCACGCCAGTTAGAATATTCCCAAGGCAGGAAATTTTGCAACTGCTCTGCAAAATCTGCACCACAGACTGACCACTCTAATGGTGGAAAAGTATTTTCCTAATATCTAAATGTGATTTCCAATATTCCACCTTGCATCTGTTGCCTCTCCCCTGTCACTGTGTACCTTCCGTAAGAGTTTCGCTCTGTCTGTTGTATGCCCTCCCAGTAGGTAGTGATACAATCCAATTCTGTTTGGACGAGGGGAAGGCCCCCTTGCTTTCTAGCCGACCTCAGATGAGGCTGGGAGGCTAGGGGCGGCTACACCAACCTCTTGTTTCAGGTTCGATCCCTTCAAGCGAGATTAAGACACAAACGAGGTCAGATATCGTTAAGTCCACCCGTTTACTAATTGTTTGGGGGAAAGAGAGAAAGCAGCGACACGAAAGGAAGGAAGGAAAGATAAGAAATCAAGCGAGAGGTGTGGATAGAAGAGAGCAGACAGTCACCACCATGGATCCGTGGCATCCCAGGGGAGTCCGTCCTTCTGGGATTTTCGGTGAGAGCACACGGAATCTTCGGTGGTCTCTTCACGAGGTCGGTGATCTTCCTCCGGCATCTTTGACGGTCTTCCACGAGGTCCCCTCACAGCCTGAGTGTGATAAATGACTGATTTTAATCAAAATTAACTATTTATTAAACGAATAAAGGCAAGCAAACAGCGCTGGGCGCGCCCGGAGTCTCTGCTCTACCAGGACGCACGTGGCACAGTTCTTGTTTCTGGTTTATATAGCCTCCAGGAATAGGCGTGCCTTAAACTTCTTTTTGTTTTGGTTAGTAACAAAAACCGGTTTAA
>JADKXX010006679.1:0-182584 GCA_017310255.1 Butorides virescens | reverse complement strand
TGAGCCGCTCCCCTGGATCCGAGTCACGGCACCAAATGTTCTGCTGAAAGGCCCAGCAGGCGACCTCGCCCGGACCCCCTCCCCCCGGTGAGGAGGTGGCTGAGGGGCCGATGCCGCCTCGGTGCCCAGCCAGCCCCCCCTCCCCCCGTGAGGAGGCGGCTGTGGGGGGTGCAAGGTAAGAACTTTATACATTAACCTCTTTATTTTTCTTAGGCTTGTGGTTATACAAGGGTATGTCATCATGCGGCCCTAGAATTGTTCCGTATTAACACGAATCAGATGGACATCTATCACACTGAGACTGCAGCCTTTTTTACAGAGCACAGTACAGCACATGCGCATACATTTTGCACGCTTTCCTTTTGGCGGGCTCCGTTCCGTTCGCGCGCTTTCTTGTTGCTGGGCTGGGGCAGGGTTCTGCTTGCGTGCTTTAAGTGGCAGCAAACTGCAAGCTTTGGTGGGCAGGCGGCCCCACCTGGGTGTCCACTGCCTCAGCCAGCCTGCAAGCCACCTTGCCTGCGGCAAGGCTGATCTTCGCACATTACCAAACAAAGGAGCAAGCTTTGAGACAGTTAGCTGGCTATTCAGTCTTCCACAGGTAGCTGAAGACAGAAATTAGATCTCCCTTCAAGGCTGAACTAACCCAGTTGTCTCAGTTTCTCCTCATGTACTCTGAAATAACCCAGTTGTCCCAGTTGCTCCTTATGTAGTGTTCCCTCCTGCCCCTATTCATACTGGACCTCCACTATGTCACTGCCTGTTTAGTGTGGGGAAGATAGAAAGTATACACTGCTCCAGATGTGGTCTCACCAGTGCCGAACAGATGGGAAAGATCACTTCCCTGGACCTGCTGGCTACTCTCTCACTAAAGTAGCCCAGTATGCTGTTGTCTTCTCTGCTGTCAGGCAATACTGCTAGCTTATGTTCAACTTTCCCACCACTATCCTGCATCTTTTTCTTCAGAGAGTTCCTTCCCATCCAGCTGGTCCCAAGTTTGTCCCACTGCATGGGACTTTTCCATCACAGATTTGGGACTTGACACGTGCCGTTTTTGAACTTGATGAGGTTTCCCACAGGCCAGTTATCAACAATGTCAAGGTTCCTTTGAATAGCAGCCCTGCCCTACATCATACTGAATGCTCTCCCTATTTTGTACCACCATAAAATTGCTGAGTCAGACATTTTCTCACTGTCCAGGTCATTAATGAAGACATTGAACCATATATTTCAAGCCCACTTAGGAAAATTACCACAAGATTAATCTCTACAATGTCTTTGGGCAAGATCTGGAAATAATTTCTTAAACAAATTGAAAATAATTCTTCTGAATTTACTGAATAAATAAGAACAAACAAGAATCTAATTCCTGGCTAACAACTTAGTTTCTTCAACTGAAGAGTCATTCTTACCACTACAAATTTAAAAAAGAAGAAGGTACACAGTAACTCAAGACACTATAACCAGAAGTTTGGAAGATTTGGGCCTTAAAATTTTCTGACATGGCTCCAGACATGTTAAAGGTAATAAGATACATCCCTGCCTCCCAGTATTGCAACTCAAATACTGCTATAATTAACAACAAACAGAATAAGCAGGTAGTATGGGTGTAAGAAACCGAAAATGTTCAAAAATTACTATTCACAGAAACTGACATACTTCACACACTCTTGTATAAGGAAAGTAAGGAAGGAGGGAAATCCCATTGAAATACTTTGGTTTTGGTATTGATGTCCATGAGATCAGTATTGGCCTGGAGAATCTTGAGTTCCTTGCCCACGGTGCATAACAAGTCAGAAGTAGAGAAGGCTCTCGGAAAAAAGTCGGATATGCCAGATCTTAGAGTTTGCTACTTAACAGACCCAACTGTCTAATCCCACCCAGGTCATAGAGTACCGCCATACTCTGAGATGAGGAAAACATTCTTTTTTATATGTTATTTCTGCCATGCTTTCCACAAGAACTTGTTTCAGGGGAGACTTTCACAGAGCTGAAGGAGATCATGCATGTGTTTCATTCAGCCACTTGCTTTTCAAAACTTGCATGAAGTTGTATTTTCTTTGCTAAGTCAGCAGAAACTTTGGGATCTAACAAGGTGCTGTTTTCAGACACTGAAATTTTATGAAAAAAAGTACAGTATATAATTAAAGAATTGATTAAACATGCCAGTAGGAACTACCATTGACTAAAATAGTGCCAGCAGTCTACTTATCTTTGTGTTTAAATGAAAAGGTTTTTGCCCTTGTTGAAAAAAGAGCTAAATTCAGCAAAAATAAATGCCAAAAATATTGTTATGATCAACAAATGAGAAGTAATGCTCCCTGAACACTGTGCATGTCTCAGATAATAATCCTGAACTAGCACAATGGTGTGCTAAATTCCCCATTACTCATTAATTGTGTGATCAAAAGCTACCTCAAACAATTTAAATATCTCCAGGTTCATATCTGAAAAGTTAATTTGCAGAAAAAAAAAAGAAAGAAAAAACAAAATATTGAATATTTATTCAAACCTCTCTAGCTTGCTCAGAACCTAAAATTCAGATTTTTTTGTGAAAGACCCATTACTTTTCTTAAGTAAGTACTTCACTTTTTAAATCCCTTCTCCTTTCTTCTTTATAAGAATAGGTTTAAAGAAGTCATTTTAATTGAGTAAAAGATGGTTGGGACAATCAAAAAATATTCAACTTTAAAATACAGGGAAGCTCTGAGGTTGAATATAGTATAACTATAGAAAATTCATTGAAACAGATATCATTCCACAAAAGACCTCTTGGAAAGTAAAGGAAGGTGAGAGGAAAAAAAAAAATAATGTTGGAAAACACATGCCTTAGGAAGAGGGAGAAAAAAAAAGCCAAGACCAGTAACAATGATAATAACTTTACAAAGAAAAAGGATTTTGCTCTATGTACTCTTTGTTGCTTCACTATTTTATAAGATTTTTTTTCATAACTTTTTAGGTCTCCCATTCAGGCCATACTATTAACACTGCTATATTTAATTTTGCATGTGTAATAATGTCCTATTTTTTAGTCTATCCAGCTGTCTAAAGCATGCTTTGTAGCTGGGAACTTTCCCCTATTTATTGCCTCAGAGATTATATAAAAGAATCGCAAAACTTCTGCCCAGACAACTATATTTACAAGGGAACAGAAAAGTGATGGTGGTAGCAATGCTTTGATCTTTAATTAATGGCTCAGTAAGGCTGTAATGTCAAGATCCTATCTTGTCCTATTTAATGAAAATGTCCTCCCACAGGCTTGACACATACATCAGTAACCCTTAGAAAGGGAATATAAAAAAGACAGCAAAAACACTCAATGAAAGATAGCAAAACTGTAATTAAACAGTAGTTACATGCAAACAAAGTTTTAGAATCTTAATAGACAATTTATTTCTAAAAACTTAAAGAATATCTGACATTAATAGCATAATTAAGAATGAAGACACCCAAACACACTACAGATTAAAAACTGTTTCAAATATATGGTTTAGTGGTGGAAAGGCAGTGTTAGGTTAACGGTTGGACTTGATGATCTTAAAGGTCCAACCTAAATGATTCTACGATTCTATATATTGTTCTGTTTTGCAGGTGTGCTTTTTTACCAGTTGGAAGTCCTAAAGTCCCAATTTCAGTAAAGTCTGTTTCATCTTTCAATGATCATATGCAAAAGATAATGAATATGTCTCCTATATTTTTTTTTATTATTATTATTAATCATAATAGCATCACTAGCTTTTCCAGTGTAGCATTTCCCAGATTTTAAGTTAATTCTCTTCTAACAGGAAGATTCAGAAACAAATCAGATATTTGGCAACCAAAATTGTCTCTCAAGATTATGAAGGCACAATCTTTTCAAGATAAATAAATCATTCAGGCAATGAGTAGATACATCTGCTGTTATCTAACCAGAAAGCAACAGAAAAGTTAACACAAGGGTTATGGACCTCTTGAGCAGAGAGAGGAACCAGCTGATATTGTGTATGAAAAAACTTCAGCCACTGAAATTGTGGGAATGGGTTTGTCTGCTTCAACTAAGACATGTTTATCTTAAAACTCAGAATTGTCCTGTTGAAGCTGCTGGAGAAGAGGGCATTTAAAGCACGTAGCCTGACACACTGACATGTCTCAGTTATTAGCCAAGACGCCCCGAACAAGGAGCTTCACTAATCTGAAGGGAGCCCATCTTTCACTCTCACTATTTAGGGATCTATTTTGGCCAGCTTTTAGTCTGCTAGTGCAACACCTCTCTAAGCAGCAAAGGACAGGAGGACAGAAAACCTAATGAAACACCCATTCCTAATTGAATTTCTGCCCCATGAATAGGATTGCCAGAATGTAAGGTAATCACTACTGTTAGTTACTTTATTACACTTCGAAAACTAGTATATCCTCATGATTGTCTCTCAGAACCAACCCAAAGCCCAGACTTCTTTGTGATAAGATAACCAAATAACAAGCAATATTCATATAGTTTTAATGGAGACATGTTAAGTCAAGCTGATAAAGCTTCAGCTGAAGTCATTATAGACATGGAAGTAAACCAACTTCTTCCATTTCATTTCAGGCCATTTTTTATTTTTCTTTGGCAAATTAGTTCTGCCTTGCTGGTTGTTTTGCATAGATGCCAAGCCAGTTTTCATACAATATATTATTGTACTTTTCAGCATGTGCAGTGACTTACCGTACCAGTATCTGGCAAAATATATAGCGTGAAAACAGGGGTTTGATCATCTGATTGATTGAAAGCAAATTCAACATTAATTCATTTTCATTCTCAGGAGACAATGGATATTATGGTCAATAGGACACTGCATATAACTCAAGAAACTTTGGTTCAGTTCCAAGCTCAGTCTAAATCTTCCTTTGTGCTATATTCTTTTAAATACAATTTTATGTTCTCAGACATGCTATTAGGACAATAACGTTACTGCTTGTGAGGTGCCTAAATGCTACAGTTTATTTCAAAAATGTTTGGATAGCAGGGGTAATGCAAATGTATTGATACAAAACCATGTTTGTCAAAGAAATCTAGCATTGAAATAGCTGCAGGTTTGTTCTCCTATTCTTCAACATTTTTCATTTTCTGACCCTCATCAGACTGATTCATTGTAACTGATTCAACCAAGTCCCATTAACTAATATTTCTAGTCTATCCTAATTGGCTAATAGATATAAGCATACTGATAAAACAAGAACCATGTCACAATAACAAATAAGTTTAACACAAGTCTTAACAAATCAAGATGCAAGAGAATAAAACATTTTTTGTCTAACTCTGGGACTGAATTCTAATGTAAATACAGATATACTACAAAGACCTGAAGATTCAAAGTCCTATGAATTCAAATCATCCTGAATGAAGTCACCGCCTTGCAGGGACACAAGACCATAATCTCTTCTGCTGAGCAATTATTTGTTTCATATTTTTATTCCATATACTGCATCTTAGCCTGCATTGATAGCTTAGAAAATCTTTTATGCAGTTTATACATAAACTATGTGTAACAATTAGGAAAATGGTCACATTTCATAAACTCTCCCGAAACCCCTCTTAATAAAAAAGAAAACATAGAATCATAGAATCATTTGGTTGGAAAAGACCTCCAAGATAATCAAGTCCAACCATACCTGTCCTCTAAACCATGTCTCTTAAGCACCTCGTCTACCTGTCTATTAAATGCCTTCAGGGATGGTGATTCAACCTAGCCTATTCCAGTGCCTGATAACCCTTTCAGTGAAGAAATTTTTCCCTAATATCCAATCTAAAACTCCCCTGATACAACTTGAGGCCATTTCCTCTTGTCCTATCACTTGTTACTTGGGAAAAGAGACTGACACCCACCTCCCTACAACCTCCTTTCAGGCAGTTGTAGAGGGTGATAAGGTCTCCCTTCTGCCTCCTCTTCTTTAGTCTAAACAACCCCAGTTCCCTCAGCCACTCCCAATAAGACTTGTGCTCCAAACCCTTTACCAGCTTCGTTGCCCTTCTCTGGACATGTTCCAGCAACTCAATGTCCTTCTGGTAGTGAGGGGCCCAAAACTGAACTCAGTATTTGAGGTGCGGCCTCACCAGCACCAAGTACAGGGGAAGGATGACTCCCCTACTCCTGCTGGTCACAATATTTCTGATACAAGCCAGGATGGCCACCTGGGCACACTACCGGCTCATAGTTGGCTGTCGACCAGTACCCCCAGATTCCTCTCTGCCAAGCAGCTTTCCAGCTACTCATCCCCAAGTCTGTAGCGTTGTGTGGGATTGTTGTGATCCAGGTGCAAGACCCAACACTTGGCCTTGTTAAACCTCATACAGTTGGCCTTGGCCCATCAATCCAGCCTGTTCAGGTCCCTCTGTAGAGCCTCCCTACCCTCAAGCAGATCAACACTCCCACCCGGCTTAGTGTCACCTGCAAACTTGCTGAAGGTACACTCAATCCCTTCATCCAGGTCATTGATAAAGATGCTAAACAGAACTGGCCCCAACACCGAGCCCTGGGAAACACTGCTTGTGATTGGGTGACATAAGCAGCTTCCCTATATACCAGAAAACATGACTTGTAGGCTGACATGTACTTCATTCCTCCCTTCACGATGGTTTTAATATAGCTCTATATGCATGGACAGAAACCTGAATCTTGCTCTCTGCAAACAAATATGTTTAGTTTAAATAAAGATCACAAGGCATCTGACCAGGATTAAGAATCTTATTCATAACTCAGAAAACATCTGGATTGATACCATGGTTAACCTACCAGAGTTGCTGAGTCCTGCTTGGAGCCCCTACTCAAGTGCTGTGCATAATGCAGGGCAACACTTTCTCCCACCCTGAGTTGAAATATCTCATCTCAAAGAAGTTGTGATATATTAGTGATCTATTTGCCCCAAAGGGGTATCAAATGGCAAGTTCAGCATCCATGATCAGGCAGGTTTTGTTTTCCCCAGGAAAATAAATCTGGAGACTATCAGTTAAATTTAAGACAATTCACTTTTGCAACTAAACCCAACAGTAAATCAAACACAATGCATAGGAGACTAGCTCATGCATAGGAACATTTAACTAACCTTTCAAAAGCCTGACGTTTTGCCAGCATCTTTTTTCTTAGCAAAGACTCAATCATTCTTCAGAGAAACCTATTGCCTGCTGTTTGAAAACATCATTTGTGTAGGGAACACAGGTATTTATTTGGGGGTTTTTTGTCTGCGCTTTTATTTCTTAGTATAATAAGAAACTGCAACTGGTGGTTTGAGACATTCCTTTGTATGGATATTTGAATAAGAAAGATCTTACTGTTTTCTTGAGGAACAGCAGCAATAATGGAAGAAGGGCAATGGACAAGTTGCATTATTTGTATAAAGGTATGGGCCATGGACATTCCTCAATATACTGGGCAACGCATTACATACAGTCAGTTAGCAAATGAAGATTAAAATAACAAGATCAAGTACCAGCATCAGATAATACAACTAAAAGTAACAAAACATATTTCAAAACTAATGATCCCTAAACCTTCTTCCAGAAATTAAACAATTGAAAAATGCAAAACTGCAGTAACTTGAGAAAAAAAAAAAAAAGATAAAATCTGAAATATTCAATAGGGGAAGAAAAAATAATTCTGTTTGAGTATTTTTTTAAAATTATTATTTTCTAAATAGTTTTATGTTCTAAGAACTAAAATCCCTCTTCTTTTCCAGTAAACAACTTTTTGACAAAAGCTATAAATCAGATGCTATTCACACATGCAAATATTCAGCATACTGATATCAAAACTACCTCTGTATACAAAGGCAGTAAAATGTCTTCTCTATTGCGAAAGACCCAAACAACAATGCAGAAAGACCACCTCTCTCTCTCTTGCCTCTTATGAGATGGACTTTTAATGAGTGGTGGAATAAGTAGTATGATCTAGCAACAAATAAATATCTTTCTGATTAAAGGAATAATTTTGCCTTCCTTTTTATTAATCACATCAAAAAATCCAGTTTTAATAAGTATTTTTCATATTCTCTTTTCACACAACAAAGACATGAATATAATGATAAATTCAGAGAGAAATTATATTTTTAATAAGCAAGTCATACCAAAGCTGATAACAAGAACTAAGCTAAACACTGTTAAGTCATGAGCTTCCGATTGCTAAGGGTCCAATAGAGTTTAGAAAACTTTACAGATATTCCCTTGGTGCATGTGAAAGTGTGGCAGAAAAGGGAACACACACACAAAAAAAGCAAGAATGCAGAGGTACTCATTGAGAGTAAAGAATCTTTTCCACCCCTTTGCACTCAAGAGAATAAAGTTTAAGAGCAATTCTATGCTGAGAAGTGGATAAAAATTTACATGTTCACGATTAAATACTGTTTGTCACAAGGTACTAAACCTTGATATACAACCAGGATTAACTTTTACCTGTGCTATCCAATGCAAAACCCTTGAGCAGTTTTATTCGTTCTACCTAGGTATGCTCACTGAGGGCGCAGCTTGATTTGACCTGTGTTAGAGCCTGGCCACTAAAATGTTTGTAGTATAGACACAGTTCAAGGACTCAGAATGAAACAGGAGCAAAACCAACCATACAGTCATAACCCCAGGATAAACATGGAAGATGATTAGGGATACTCTTCCTTCAGCTTTAACTAATTGCTTTGCCAAAATCATTCAAAGTAAGTTACACAAAGCTTCCTCAGCTGACTCAGGTCAGATCACTGCTGCACTTGCAGTGCTTCTTGTAAGGCTTGACCTCCATTGGTTCAAGGGGTTCCTTCTATAGTAATTCCTATAACATGTAACTCAGATCCTAGGTTACAACAAATTTAAAGGTATTTCCATTACAATCTCCACCCCTGGTCCCTTCGGACTAGACCATAAGGTCTAACATTGCAATGAACTCCTACATTTGCCCCTGCTCCAGCTTGGACTTATCCATAGACTGCAGTCCCTTAGGGGTGTACCTGCTCCAAGCGGAGCCTTATCTATGAGCCACAGCCTCTCCAGGGGTATACCTGCTTCAGCATAGACTTTTATCCACACCCATAGTTGCTTTGAGGTGCACCTGTTCCAGCCTGGCCTTCTCTGTGGGCCACAATGCCTTCAGAGATGTACCTGCTCCAGTGTGGCCTTACCCACAGCCACAATCCGTTCAGAAGTAAACCTGCTCCAACATGGCCTCACCCATGGCTGCAGTCTCTCCAGGGGTGTACCTGCTCTGTCATGGGCTTATATATGGCCACATGCTTTGAGGTGCTCCAACATGACCTCATGCACAGCCACTGGTGCTTCAATGTGTACGTGCTGCAGCATGGACTTATCCTTGGGCTGGAGTCCCTTCACAGGTGTACCTGCTGCAGCACAGACATAACAAGGGCCACAGACGCTTTGAGATATACATGCTCTGGCATGGGCTTATCCACAACCACAGACACTTTGTGGTGTCCTGCTGCCATGTGGACTCATCCACAGGTCAGAGTCCCTTCAACTTGAGTTCATACTTGAGTTCCAGCCTGTCCAGTACAGCAGAACAGAAAAAGCAGCGATGCTCTGGACATCTGCCAGCCCAGGCACATTGTCATGGTTGTTATTGAAATGTTCCCAGAAACAGCAGAGTCAGATGATAAGCAGTACAGCAAGCAGTACAAGCAAAAAGCAGCCACTAACGAGTACTAGACTATAATATACAGCAAGGCAAGCAAGCCTCATGGCAAGCACAGAAGCCTGACAATTAATAGCTAAAAAGCAGTAACAGCTATAAATTCGAACTAGCACATTTCAAACAAATCTGTTGTTATCTCAAACCCTTCAAGCCCCATGTTGGGCACCAAAAAGGACTGTCACCATTTAACGCCAGCCAGCAACAAAGCACCATGCAGTCACTCGTTCACTCAACCCCAGTGGGATGGGGGAGAGAATCAGAAGAGTAAAAGTGAGAAAACTTGTGGGTTGAGATGAAAGTTTAATAAGCAAAGCAAAAGATGCACATATCAGCAAAGCAAAACAAGGAATTAATTCACTACTTCCCATCAGCAAGCAGATGTTCAGCCATCTCCAGGAAAGCAGGGCTCCATCATGCATAATTGTTACTTGGGAAGACAAATGCCATCACTCCAACCATCTCTCCCTTCCTTCTTCTTCCCCCAGCTTAATATGCTGAGTGTGATGTCATATGGTATGGAGTATCCCTTTGGTCAGTTGGGGTCAGCTGTCCCAGCCGTGTCTCCTCCCAACTTCTTGTGCACCCCCAGCCTACTTGCTGGTGGGGTGAGAAGCAGAAAAGGCCTTGATTCTGTGTAAGCACTGCTCAGCAGTAACAAAAACACCCTTGTATTATCAACACTGGCTTTAGCACAAATCCAAAACATAGCCACATACTAGCTACTATGAAGAAAATTAACTTTATCCCAGCCAAACCCAACACATTCTAGAAGCAAATTTCTCCTTATGTTGATTGAATAGGAAAACAGATTTTGTGTATTCACAATAGTACAGCATGTTTACTTAGGGCAGGTCTGGTAGTGTCATCTTTTATTAAGATTTTCTGACACTTTCTTGCTGAAACCACCTTTTCAGTTATTTATAGTTTACCTCAACTACAATCATCTGAGCTGCAATCTTCCCAAGCAAATGTCTGCCTTAGGCTAACTTGTTTGGAAAATGTCAATCAAAACCACTAGGAGTTCCCAAAGAATAGGCTGAGGAAGGAAAATATCATCTACCCCATGTCTGCAAAAGTGTTGCAGATTGGAAGATTCCCAGGACTCTGAAGACATTTTCAGAGCATCAGTCTTTTGAGGAGAATGGATAATGTTAATGTGTCAAGGATGTACTTTGTGCTATCTCTGCAATAGAGATGAGGTTAACCAAATTAGAAATTCAGAAAAGAAAAATTAATTCTGTGCTCTGCATAGACGCTTGCTAAAGTTATTTGATTTTTAAGTGTTCAATTTTCCAGTTCTCCAAAGTAAATGTTATGTTTAGATTTGAATTACTTTATCAATTTTTTTTCCTATCTTCAGCACTCAGTTCATGCAGCATTTATGAAACTTATTCTGCAGCTGAATTCCTTTATTGACAAATGTTGAAGGTGTATGGCAGAGAGGAGACAGTAATAATCCTTGTAAAGCTACTGTTGCTTTCATTATGCCAGTGGTAGAGAATAATTAGGTCATTCATGTATTTTACATTTCTTTCCACATGTGAGCATTAATATCACTTACCACTCCTTGGACTGATTCTGCTGTGACCATATGGTTGAATATATTATGCCAAAGGTAAAGACTTTCCTTAGTCAAAGCCCGAGAAGATGCACATATGCATTTTGTATGCAGGTGGCAAAAAATCCTAACAAAACGAATAGAAACCACAAACCACCAGATCATGCAACAGCCACAAATCAGAAGATGGCTGGAAACAACGAAGTTAAAGCCTGGCTGTGGATGTCTATCAGCTCTGTACTTGCTTCTTATCCTCAACAGAGTGCAGCACTACAGAACATGAGACATCTCCAGAAAAAATGGCAATGAATGTCCACCCAGTAGTTCACAATAAACAGATGCCATTTGAGATGTGCAAGACAGAAGAACATAGCATAGTTCATACTCTCCTAGAAGAATGGTTTAATCTAACAAAACAAGCCTATTTTTATTGCATTTGTTTTCCATGTTAATTCCATCACCTTTATTTTCTTAATATTTAAATAAAGTTAACTGAAAACTTCAGCAAGGTATTTTTCTGTGTGCACCTAAAATTGGCAAATGAGAGGTTCCGTATGTATCATCACATCTGTCTAGAAATTAGTCATCTTTACCACTGTTCAAAATTCTCAATTTGACTTGCCCTATAAGGTTCAAAATATTAAATTCCCATGTTATTTCTACTTTTTTTTTAATCTGTCCAACAGCTAAGCAAGACATTGTAAACAAAGAGGAAGCTTGTTGGCAGCCTGAGAATTGAACACAGACCCTTAAAAATGTTTAAAATTATTCAATTAAACATCATAAAATATTTCCAAGTGACCAAGCTGGAGAATTTGTAGCTGGTTCATTTGGGGCAGGGAGGATGCAGGACTATCACTTCCTAATAATTTTATTCCACTCAAGAAGATAAAAAATTCAGAACAATTCACACACATATACAAAGAAAAACCCCAAAAGAAAATAAAAAAAACCCCTTGCTTGTCTTACTATCTTTTAGAGGGTCCCACACACACATAAGCAGGAAGAATAAAAGGTAAAAGGCAACTAGACTTTTCTGACTGTACAACTGCAAAATGACTATTTTATAAGTTCATATGCTATCACTTCTTCTCAGTAGTGGATGGCAAGACCAGCAGAACATGCTATGGGCCAAACACCCACAATCACTGTTATGCACCTTATCAGGAGATTGTTTTGCCTCCAGGCTCCTTCCTGACATGGGATTTAGCAGGACACACAGTTGAGGACCAGGACAGGGTGCACCTTCTGTATAATGCTGACATAGCCATGGTTTCCTGTCCTGCTACAAATCTTTGTGTAATCTGAGTTTCTCTTTATGCTACAAAAGAGTATTTATTAGCAGACTTGACTAGAAGTCAGACTGCTAGGACTCTGAATCAAAATTAGCTGGTTACCTTGAGATATCTCCCAGAAGCCCATCATTTCCACACATCCAGACTGCTGCTGGTTGTCCAAGCTAGCATGCAGGTGATGCACACTGTTATTTCAAAGAGAAGTCAATGGGCAGAAGCCACCTTTGGAGCACCTGTTCTCAAGCTACTCACTATGATAACAGACTCAATTACATATTCATCCTTTATTCAAATCAAGGAATTAACTGTTTTTTCTAGTACTAAGGGTCCAGCCTGTTATGGTCCTGAGGTGACAATGGGATTGACAAAGTCCTTTCACTTCTCAAAAGAATATGGTTGTCTCCATTTTTGAAATCATGACACCTTCCAATGATAGTCAGGGTGTTGACGATGTCAGTGAGCAGACTGACTATTTCAGCAGCACACATCCAAACAACATGAGAGTTAACAGCACAGGACATCATACTTCATCAGTTCCAGCTGTAACTGGTGGTTTTGTCGTGTTTGAGTTTATTACAGTGTAACTATTAATGCAATATTTTGTGCTCTTCCTTTCCCACAGGTATACTGCAAAGAATTATCATTACATGGTGTCCTTCCACCCACCCCAGGGAGGAGAGGTTATTCTTGGGTTTGGGGGAGGGTTGTTTCTTTGGTCTGCTCACTCAGTGCTCACAGCTTTGCATGATTCTGCAATAGTCATGCTCTCTGCAATGCCAAACCAACAGAGCTCTTCCGTCTGTATCACAGTTCAGAAAAGAGGAAGGTAAGAGATGACAGGCTTGCAAATTTCTCTGGCATCCTGATGTGATTCGTAAGAGTGCTCTTATGAGCAACCACTGCACATCAGGCATAACAACTGAGGAACAAGTAGTACATGCTGTACCAGTACTAGTTTCCATAGCAACAGTAGTGAAACACTGCACTATTGCAGTCTTGGAAAAACATTCCCAGCTTCCTCCCTATCTGATGGTGCCGTTAGAAATGACAGAACACCCTTTCAGTATCAGTGTGTTTTGTACAAATATTTCTTTATAATCATAAGCTGATAGTGTGGAGACTGTCCTATTTGACAGGGTTGCTCTGGCACTTGGTCTCAAGAGAAAGAAAACTGTTCAAAAATGAGAAGACAGGCAAGACAAAAAGTACTGTCATTCACCAGCCCTGCAGCAGGTCTATGGGGACCATCATAGCATTCTTCCACTATTTTCACAGGCAGCAGTGAGAGGCTGATTTGCCTTGCAACACTGTACTAAACTCATCCATGTGAAGTTTAAAAAAATAATGAATAAATGAAACTACACACAGAGCTTTTTGTATACTTCTGCAGATGAGGCTTGAACAGTAATTGTTCTAAATACAGAAATTTATGCTTGAAGTCTCAATAAGACTGATGAAAATGAAGAAGTCTTTTATTTTTCAGTAAGAACCATTTTGGGAAAATCTCTGAAGCACATAATCACCCCACCACTGAAAAACACATCAATGCCATCTTATATTTCAGCATACCTGCTAGCGTTTGGGGATCTTGTAAGCCCCAGGCAGACCTAACTCATATTGGATGGAAAATTTATTACAGCAATGTTAGAAGATACTTAGTGGAGACTCCTGGATGTGATTACTATTTGAAGCTCTCAATAAAGCATTCATTTTTTAGGTCAAAGAAAGGATTTAGCTTATACCCATCCATAAAAAGTCACTCAAATATGCATTTCTTTCCTAGAAGCTACTCTGGCTGTCATCTTGAAGAAAAGACACCTACTTCCTCATTAAGATCTCCATTGTTTTTTACTGCTGTCAGTCACAAACATCAAAATATGTCCAAAAATCTCTGCACAAAAAAAAAAAAGGAAAAAAACTCAAAAAGTTTTTTAAAAGTTTTTGAAAGCAGGATGCATAATCAGAACTTTATCCTTTTTAATGCAGGTGCATCTGGGTAGTCCTTTCTTTATCGCAATATCAAGATTCATTCTGGGAATGACTCTTCTATCCCCTCCTGCCCGCCCTCCCAAATACTTCTTGCCATATAACTTGTACTAAGATGTTACCCATTTAAATTTTTTTATTCCAATAGATAATGCTAAGGTCTGTTTAGTTGTGTATTTCCAGGTCTTCAATTTCTAAGCTGATTTTAAGCTGCCACTTGCAGGACCACTTACCGCTTTAAAATCATGCAGCAAAGATAGGAATACATCTCTTAGCACCCTCCCTTTGAATAATGCCGTGCAATGTGCCACAAAGAAAGGCTTCATGTGAAGTAGCAGATCATTATTTCTGGTTGTCACATATGTATGGCAATAGCACAAGCATGTTCTTTTCACCAAGACAGGGTATTAGGTTAATCCCCTTCTCCACAAAAAGGCACAGGCAGTCCTTTATTTTGTATGTGCATTTGTCAATCCCACCCTTCAGTAAGCAGCACCCATCTGTTAGTCTTGACTTCAAGCAAAGATTGTTCAAACAAGTGTTTTAGAGTGGTAAATAACTGTGAAATAGAGTGTTCCATACCTGTCTGTTTCAACCTGTCCTCATATGACCTCCTAACCATGTAAACTCTCTTTGCAAACACAGACAAAATGTGACATAGACACCCCCATCTGTAAAGACAGAAAATTTTGAAGACACGAGAGGATTCAGATTAAGGAATTGCTGATCTTGCTTTCCATCAGTGTTTGCACAGCATCCCTTTGTCTCTGTTCGCTCTCGCAGAACAGATCACTTGAACAAGGGAAAGGAGTGACATTTCAAAAAAAATCTACCAGAATCATATCTGTTGGAACTTTGTGGGGAACAACCTTTAAAAACTGATTGCTCACCAGGGTGAGTTTATTCAGGTTGAATTTTGGAATAGGAAAGATTAAGAACCTGAGTAGTTCATTACTTTACTAGAAAACTCTATAGGACAGTTAGAAAACAGAGCTGAAAGACCATTCCCATTGCTTCTGTTCACACAACAGTTGAACAGTGTTACTCCTTCTGCACAAAAAGTCAGTTCTTGCGTGGGTTCTAGGAAGCAAACAGGCCACCAGCGTGAATCTGTTGGATTGTCAGGGTGAACAATGAAGAAAACTCTCCTAATCTTCATGGGAAAAAAACCATGAAAAATAGAAAATTGAAATTAAGTTACACATAGTTATCTATGAACTGATCGGTGGAGAAATTTTTCCCCAAAATGTGTCATTTCATTAGGGATTTCGTGTTATTTAGGTAATAAAGCCTAATGAAAGGACCGCAACCTTCCATCCTCTTAATTGTTCAGTTATACAGTTACTACTTAAAAGGCTGTTTTCAGAAGCTAGTCAGCAGTTACTAACAACAGTTATATAGTAAGTTATGACAGGAACCTGCTCTTTTTACGGGGTTTTAGTTTTTAGTTTTTTTAGTTTTCAGTTTTTCCAGCGTTTTTAAGTGTGAAGACACTTAGACATAAAACTACACAAGAATTTTGAGACAAAAAAGTTACACATACAAACTTTTAAAGCAACGAGAAGATGACAATTTTAAAACATAGCACAGAGAGATCAATTATCTCTCTAAGGTCACATAGGTGAAGTGAAGCAGAGCCAACAATTTTCTGCAGTCTTTGAATCCCAAGCTGCCCGAGACTTGTTTAGTCTCTGAAAGTTTTAACATTTTTTTGCATCTTACTAAATTCTTATCTATTCAATACTCTAAAAGCTGTAATTAGATTGGCAGTGCCAGCTGCAAACAAGAAATATAGAAGTCTTACATACCCTCTTGCCCAGCCTCAAAACAACTTCTTATGGGTCAATGGTCATAGTGGCTGAGGGGCAGTGAGTATGACAGAGTTACAGTGTCTTGGAGCAATGAAGCTGTTTTTTTTTAGATTTTTTATCTTTAAAATATTATGTTTTGAAGAATTTAAGCAAGTCTCGTACAGTTATCCCGAATAGCAGAGCTCATAATTTGAGACTTCTGTGATCATGATTTGTATACTACTCATTAGCAGAGAAGCCATCCATCTTTGCTTTACCATATTAGTGACAGGTTATTAGAGCTCCTACTGAAGTGGGTATTTCTATCAACTTAGTTTATAGCAGAGCACATCCAGCAGGACTCCACTGCTGTTTACAGGCACATTGCAAAATGTCTTCAGCAAGACACAATCTCAAAGTCTGAAAGGGCAACACAGCAGCATCTCACAAGTGCAAAGTCTGAAATAATATAGAAAGGGCAACAGTGTGACTGAAGTACTTTAAAATTTACGGCTCAGCCCTCTTAGCAGTGATATCCTGTGTTGCACTGCTGTTCCACAGACACTCAGACAAGAAAGGGGAAGAGAAGATAACAGCAAGATGGAAATGTGAGTAACAAGAATTATTAATGTAATCTCTAGAAAAATGAGGTGAAATTCACTGAACTCTCAATCTAAAATAGCAAGCTCCCTGAAGGGGTTGGAAAAAGACTCATGCTGGGTCAAAAGAAACCGCATAAATAGTTTCTTGAAGGTAGTTTAGCTGTATGAGGATATGCCTGACAAGGCCCCACTGGGAACTGCTTCACAGCAAGACAATATCCTAGTACACATTTTGTTAATACTTAATCACTTAAATAATTTAAGTGTTTTGAATAAAAGGAAAATAATGAAAAGGACTACTCTCAAATTATCAAAAGGAGTATTTTACTGTTGTTTTTAAGATAATCACAAGTCCTACTAACACTTGTGAAAGGGGGCATGTCTCTCAGGTATATGCTTCCAATTTATTTTTTTAAAAAAATTAACAGCACCAATGTAAGTGTGACCCATTATTTGCCAAGGATGGCACAAAAGTAATTAAAGTACACAAAAATAAGGTTATTAATTAAAATTACATTTAGAATTCAGAAACTTTGGGACTGATCTTGCAGTATATGTCCTCAGCTCAAACACACATTAGCATGTACAAAAAACTGCAAGGGCTATTTTATTTCTTGGTAATTTTTCTAGGTTTACATCTGAGAACAGAAGTTACCAAAGAATTGTGGACTGCTGTATGCTTAAAGGGAACAGTTTGGCAGTTAATAACAATAATTTGGACCTGCTGTCACTATCAACTCACAACTGGCTTTGTCCAGAGATCTCAGCTACAGGTGAGGTTGTGTTCTCCAATTACAACTGTCATTCTGTCAAATACAGATTGACCAGTGATTGACAGTGCACAGTTTATGCAAAATTACCATAACACATAGATTCCATACTCTGATGACCCCCTATGAAAAAAGATTGTGTGTTGGTTTATACTCCTACCCTGCTAAAAAACCCCGGGGTTCAGTTGACAGCTTTGTATATGCGGAGAATATTCTTCTATAGAGTGCATTCTTAATTATTTTCATCTGCATTAAAAGAGTAGATTAACTCAAAACAAAGTTAAAAAATAAATATCTGTATCACTGTGATTGCTTGTATATAGTATGGAGCATGAGATTTAATCTTAATCAAGTGCTATTATTCGTAAGCTTTCTGAAAAATGTCACACTCCTGCATAGGATCTCTCAATCTGAAATGAGATCTTATTTAAGCTTCCTCCAGAGTTTCCCACTTAGTGTAAATGGCCATAAACAAAGGCTTGTTTCCTAATGTGGACATCTTTTAATTTAAAGAAAAATCCTTTTGAGAGAAGTCCTTATTGTTTCACACTCTTTAAAAATGGACAATTGCTTTACAGAGGAATCATAATCAAAACTGGCCACTGACAGCTGTCACGTGGATTGCATTAGACTGAGGGACATTACCATCAAAGGTCCAAAACTTCTTAAAAATGCAGCACTGTCAGTAAAAAGTAATACACTAAGAATTTCTTGACCTCTATCCCAAAGTCAACAGAGCAACACTGTTTAATACTACTCCTGCCTATTAAGTTCAATTCCAGTGCTTAAAGAAGACAGTGAACAAAGAAAAAAAGGCATTCGCAAGGGAGAAACAAAAAAAACCTCCCATTTTTCTTACTTTATGGGACAAAGATAACCAGTCTTGAAAGCTGGATCAGGCCACCATGAAGGGATCATTACACAGGTTACCTTTACACAATACCCATGTTTTGGTCAGCCCTCAATGGGAAAAAAAGAATTGCAAGCTATTCTTTGTTTTACTATTCACAATAGCCTTTAAGTAAAAATCCCAGTATTTGAGCAAGTCAAGCACACCTTTCATGAATAAGAGGAAATATGTATGATATAAGCATATTAATCCTACACTACTATACATTCACTTAAACAAGAAAATCCTTAGTTGTCCATAACTGTGACAGTTACATAAACTGAAATTAGGAGAAAGACATCAATCTCCAAACATAAAGTACTTTTCCTTGCTGAGATTTAAAAAGAATTTTTTAAATGTTCATTTCAATATCCTGTATACTGAGTATTATAAGTACTGACCCAAAATACAAAATGTATGAATATGATAATTGCTTCCAAATCACATAAGTGTTCACCAAGGTTCAAACCTGCAAGGTACAAGCGAATAGCTATATACTCTATTAGTTATCTCAGTGAGGCTGTAATGCCCTTCAAGATCCTCAAATTTCAACTATCTAGTTATCTAATTATCATTAGAGAAGTTCCTCCGCCTTCCTTGTCAGCACTTGGTGATTTTATACAGAAATAGTATGATAAATTGATTTTTTACCTCAGGGTAAAATCTACAAGGACATGTAGTTTCATTAAACTAAATCTTCAGTCTTTTATTGCCCACCTAGAAATACCACACTCCTCAATAGTGGCGTAGTTAACCTACCATTTTTTTTATTTTTCACCTCCTTGACAAAAATACTAATTTGTTAAAAGAATGCAAGAAATGAAGAGTGCACACATATATTTCAGACAAACTCCTTCTGCAGCAGACCATATGAAAAGCTGGATATAATTTCAAAGCAATAAATCTGTTTACATTTCAGCTCAGAATGATTTTGCAAGCAATGCAAAATCAAAACTGCAGTTCTTTTGCAAGCTGCATATTATAAAATGCAACACAATGCAAAAATACAAGAAAAATATAATCTTTCATCAGTATATGCAACTTCCTTAGGCTTCTTTACATCATCTTCCTTTCCAGGGCACAGGCTCTGCATTTGACTTCAAATGTGTAACAGGAGCAAGTTAGAGTTTAACATGTTCATATCAGCTGTTCCACACCTCATTTTCCCTTACATAGAGGCCTATCTTCCATGTAAACCAATTCCTGTCTAACAACAGAATTTTAGTGGCAGTTACCTTCTGTATCTTAAGATATTAAAATAAACTAGAAATCCATTTTCAACATAGCTTGAGCAGCACTTAAATATAGAAGCACTTAGCAACAACAAAAAATTAGCTAATTATTTCTCTCATCAAACTTTTTGCCAGCAAGTGATTTTCATAGAGTGACATTGCAGACATTCTGCAATTATGGCATGAGTGTTACCCAGAAATGCTTATCTTTAAAGTTTTATTGCCCTGGAGATTAGGAAGAGATGTAGTTGGGGGTATGACTATTTCAGAAGTTTCATCAGAGTGTGGACTTGTCAAAAAAAAAAAAACAAACAACATATCATTACGAGAACAAATGAGATTCCGTAGATATCAAAAAGCCTCACATATTCAGCATACCAAGTTAAGAAAATAAAATAGCAAGCATAATTCTACTCCTCAATTTCAAGTGATTTAAGCAGCCAAAAAGGATGAGGAGAGTCCAGTTCAAATGGGGTGGTTCCATACCCCACATCTCTCAGAATCACTGTGATGACTAGGATTTTTGCTTCATGAAGGTTCAGTCATGCTCTCTGATACCCCAAATCAATATCATGACACAAAATGATAGTTTCTTTCAGTTAATGTGCTTTCTTATTTAGTTTAGTCTTCAAAAGGCTACTCATACAAGTAACATCTATTAAGTAGCATTTTACTCACATAATAGTAAATGTAAGTTCTTAAATGTGCATGAGACTGTGCATAGTGTGCATTATGATTTTGGTGAATAAGACTTCTAAAAGAGTTACTGTACTGGCATCATCCAACATGGTACATACTTGCTCCTCTCTGGAAGTAATTCATGTCAAGTTAAAGACATTCAGAAGTGACAGCAGTAATACAGTTTTACTGCTTGACCCATGGGGCTGCCGCTCCCAAGCTGTCAGGGCCACCGTGTCTCCCAGCTTGGCCAGCTTCACACAGCCCTCCATGCTGCTCCCCAGCAGCTAGTTCCACACAGTGCTTGTAGCCAGCAGGAATGTTTAGATTTGGCTGGAACATTAACAAAACCTATATTATGAACTGTGAAGCTGCAATATCCTGAAAACAAATTTCATATACCTTCATTCATAAAATACTCTTTAGTAGGGAGCCAAGAGTTCTCCTTGTTTCTGCAGAAGAGTGAAAACTTTACCTACATTTTATATCATATTAATCCCTAATTAATGGGATTTGCTTATAGGCACACAATTCTGCCCATAAAAATCAGACCCAGACATTATTACAGTGAATCAGAGAACTTGGTTCTTATTCTCCAATAGCATTAAATGTATTGTGCTAGAAATTGTGATGACATATTTTGTGGTACAGTCTATACATGTTTATTGCATTTATGCATCTTCCATAATTTGTCAATAATTACTACTCACTGTTGATATTGCACAAACAGAAGAAAGAGAAAGGGTTGGATCAACAGTGTGCAGACTCCAGTAAAACAGTGAGGCTCAAGATTTCCAAGGGTGTAACTACATTATTAATCTGTATAGTGCAAGGAGGAAAGGAGCAGCATGTAACCCATACCTCTACACTGCATCTCTGCTGACAGAGAAATATTAGAATCATAGAATGGCTGAGGTTGGAAGTGACCTCTGGAGGTCATTTTGTCTCAAGCAGGACCTTCTAGAGCTAGTGGCCCAGGAATGTGTCCAGACAGCTTTTGAGTATCTCCAGGGATGGAAACTCCACAGCCTCCCTGGGAAACCTGTGACAGTGCTTGGTCACCCTCACAGTGAAAAAGTGTTTCCTGATTTTCAGAGGGAACCCCTTGTGTTTCATTTTGTGCCCATTGTCTCTGGTCACTGGACACCACTGAAAAGAGCTTGGCTCCCTCTTCTCTACACCCTTAGGTGTTTATACACATTGATAAGACCAATCCCCCACCACCAAGCTTTCTGTTCTCCAGGCTGAATGGTCCCAGCTCTCTCTGCCTTTCCTCACAGGAGAGATACTCCAGTCCCTTCATCATCTTTGTGGCCCTTTGCTGGACTCTCTCCAGTATGTCCATGTCTGTCTTGTACTGGAGAGAGAGTACTAGATAGAGTACTCCAGGTGTGGCCTCACCAGTGCTGAGTAGAGGGGAAGGATCACCTTCCTTGGCTTGGTGGCAATATTTTGCCTAATGCAGCCCAGGGTACCATTAGCATTTTTTGTTTTAAGGGCTCATTGCTGGCTCACGGTCAACTTGGTGTCTGCCAGGACCCCCAGGTTCTTCTCTCAAAGCTGCTTTCCAGCTTTCCCACAATGCTGATGTCAACACTATAAATGATAACTGGAGTTAATAGTAAATTTACACCCATTAAAACTATTTCTATAGATGCCAATAATATAAATTATTCACTTTGAGTTATACTCTCACCTGTGATTTAGCTCACAGTGAGGAAGGTAGAGAGCAGACAGTCAGAACAGAGTTTGACCAGAAGCTATACAAAGGGGTTTTCCCTTTTAAGCTTGTTAAAAACAGGAGTGAAATGTCATGCAAAACTCTAAGACTCAACTAATTCAATTCTGAAATAGCGCTAGACTGCGTCATTCTCTGACTCTTCTTTAACAGGACAAATTGCCTGGCCAAGGCCACATCTACTAAGTCATGAACTTTTGTGGTGGATTTTCTCTCCGGTGCATGAAAAGAAGCAGTGAACTGGGTCTCATGACAAGAGAGGATGTCCCAGCATCACAGTTTGCATGAGGGAACAACATCCAACATGACAAACTGTGACAATATGGCTTTGCCCTCTCTCCATCAACTGCATAGGAAGGCAGGTCTGGCAGCTCAGGGGGAATAAGCAATAAGGATTACTCATCCTTTTGGTAGCAGAATTCAGTCATGGCCTATCTGCCTGCAGCAACACAGCAAATTGAAGATGGTCCTGCAACTTAAGTAAACAGGAAAAATTGTCACCTTTTAAATACTTGAGGAATAGGAATATTTCCAAGTGAAGTGGTGCTACAGTGTGTTTATGTGCTATTACAAGTTCAATAAGGACTTCCGAAGTTCAAAACTGAACTTCTGTTAGGAGCTACATAGTATGAAATACCCCTTCTGCTGGATAAAAAACTTAGGAAGGGAAAGACAAGTCTGTGGGAAACAGCAAGGAAATGCATTTTAGGGCTGTCTCTTTGATAAGCCTTAAACAAACCAGACTTTCAGATATGTTGAATATCTGTTCAAAACATAACTACATTTATATGGTGCATTTAAAAAAAAAAAAAGGATAACTGGGGTTACTAGTTTGTTTTCACCTTGGCTACAGTTTCTACATCTGTAACCTTAAATCTAAAGTAAAAAGCCAACCATATCTATTTGGGTGTATAGAGTGAAGGCAAGTATCTGAGAACAGATACTAAATCTTGACTTACCCATGGATGAAGCTGTTTATACTCTGATTTGTACTATATTCAGACTTTCATTTAATCTTGACCCTAATTACTGGGTGAGAGTGATTTTTTCAGGCACTTCCAAGAAGACCTTTAAGCAATGCCAGAATTAAATACTTGTGGTTGTTTATTCTCTCCACAGTTAACAGCACATAAAATTTTTATCCTCTCACTCTCTGCTTCTGAGAAAGCCATATGCCCCTTCTTTCTCTTTCCCCTTTCTAGAGGTAAGAAAACAGTTTTTCTTAGATACAGTTCCTGAAATTTGGAGCTGGTGATAAATGTTAAGCACATGAAGCTACAAAACTTTCCCTTGTGTTGACATTAAATAAATGCAAAACCCCAGTCATGAGATAGCTGTTAGTATATTTGATTTTTTTGTGAAAAAGTGTGTTTTGTTCTTACAACTCAATTCAGCTACATGGGTCCATGCAGGTTAATGCTCCAACTAGTCAGTGCAATCACAGTTATTATAAAATTTATTTGTGCAGTAGACCAGACTTTGCATGTACCATTTGCCAGAGACTAGTTCAACTTTTCACCCACCTAAAGGGAAGAATAGCTTATACACACTTCCAAATGCTTGCTAAGATAGAGGGTATTTTATAGGTATGTTATAAGTATATTTTGTAGAAATATTTTAGGTGCCAGGGTGGTAAGGAACAACATGTCTGTATATGGAAAACAAGATTTCTTTAAATTTTTACTAATCAGATTAGAAGTCTGACTCCATTACTCTAAGGCTGCCATCAGAGACATCCAGAAGATAGTACTTCTACTGAAGGAGGACTTTGTTTTAAACTTCAGCTTAAACGCACAAGTTCATTCATGGAAGATATAAACAGAATTTGATAACAATCCCTGTCTTCCAGAAAGTTTCTGTGTTATAAAGTTGTCAGTATAGGTCTTCCTTTCCAAATATTATTTTTTCTTCTTGCAAGTAATTAGTAAGCCATGCAAGCTTGATGGAAAAATACCTCAGAAATGTGTATAAATATGACATGTAGAATAATGGTCTCATGATGTCTCACTGACTCAACAAGTAGGTAATGTACTTGGTCTTTTCTTTTAAAGTGACCAGAAGGGGCTGACAAGGGATTATATGCCACAGAAATAATATATTACAGAACAGAAATTAATACAGAAGGTATGTTAAACAAAAGAAAACACAGGGTATAGTACTCTGGAAAATATACATACCAAGAAAAAAAATTATTCTTTGACCTTTAAAAACTGACTAATAGCTTTGAAAGCTCTAAAACATCAGAGGTTTACAGTTCTTATAATTAAAATTACTCTGTTACCTGCAGCACTCCTCAGGGTGCTGAGGCCATCAGAATGACTACAAGTAAATTTACAGGACAGAGAGAGTGCATAAAAAAATAGGGAATTTCAATTATGCAGACATTTTCAAAGCTCTTACCTTAAAAATACTCCCATATGGGTTGCAACTGCCCAGGTGCCGGCAGGGGGCCCTGCTGCCCGTGTGAGGAGGAAAGAGGCCGGGGCTGCCCCGAGCCGGACACTGCCGGCTCCAGCGGCCCCACCGCCGGGCACTGCCAGGACCCTCAGCCACGGCGGGCGCCTCCGGCAAAATGCTTCCCGGCGGTGAGGGGCGAGGGAAAAAGTGTGAGGAACAGCCCTGTGTGTCATTAGGGGAGAGCAGGAGGAGGGAGAGGAGCGATCCAGTCGCCCCCCCCCCCCCTCGCCCCCCGAGGTTCCCCCAAGAACAGGGGAACAGCGAGAGAGGGCAGGAGTAGCTGGCATGGACTAATCGTAGTCCCCCATTCCTTGTCCCCCTGCACCTCCCGGGGGCGTGGGGGTAGAGGAGTTGGGAGTGAAGGAGTGACAATGAGCCTGGGAGGAAGGGCGGAAGGGGTCGCTTTAATTTTGCCTTTGTTTTCCACCATTAACTGTATGATTAGTTGACAATATATCAAATTACTTTCCCCCCAGCCATGTCTGTTTTGCTTTTGACAGTAATTGACAAGTCTTCATCTTGACCCACAAGCTTTCCCATTTTATTTTCTCCCCCATCCTATTGAGGAGATGGAGTGAGAGAGTGGCTGAGGTGGACATCTGGCAGCTGTCCAAGGTTAACCTACCACAAGCCAAAATCCAGTAGAGAAATGCAGTCCATACTCACAGATAGCTCCATTCATGAATGCCTGTGGATAAACATACCAAAAACATGTACTGTTGCCCATTTTACTTGGAAATCTGGCACTGAAGTCCTGTCATCCCCACTTAGGACATTGAAGTTGAAAATCCAGAGATAAATATAATATAAAATTAGAATATTATATGGTACTGCATCAATTAATAAATACCATTACTTAATAGAGCTAACTAGGTCTATTACATTATGATATATTGGTGGCTTAAGAAAAGCTGCATTGGTAGTACCAACTGTGAATTTCTCTCAGTTCACATTAATTTCATCACAGGAAATGGCAACAAATGGCCAATGGAGTAACACAACAGAAATCAGCCCAAGAAAAGATTGTAGCTAGTGACCTACAAGCAGAAAGAGAAGACAATCAGGTAAAGACTGTTAGACAGAATGGTACTGAGCAGAACAAGTTGCTTATTTTCTGGAGGAGAAAAAGTGTTATTTCTTTTAAACACAGTATCGTTGCTTGTTAACCCTGATCATCATGGTCATCCTTTTTCCTAAAGGAGACAGCAATAGTGAAAATCTAAATGCAGCTTCACTTTACAAGTTGTTTAGATTTCAGGCCTTTTTTTCCAAATATTTGTCACAGTATTTAGGATGTTTTAAAACTACTATTGTAACAGCAGCAGCAGCATTCAAAAAGGTACTAATTCCATCAGCAGGAATGCTGCCAAGATGAAAAACAAATTCCTAAGCTGTATTAAGATTTACAAATACAGCTACTCTTATTAAAGTATTCTGAAAAGCCCTTGAGCTTTCTGTGTATCCAGACAAAACCACAAGTTTCAGATGTCTGCATGGTTTAAAACTCAAACTTTGGTGAAGTAAAGTGGAATTTATGGTTTGAGAGGCTTCTGTCAGATTAAAATTCTCCAGAAGCCTCTTAAGTAGAAGAATATACTTTCTAGTCAAGCAAAACATGGTCCATAACTCAGCTATGGTGAAACACTTGCTTCTCCACAGCATGGGGTCTTATTAATAAAACTGAAAACCACCAGTGTTACAAAAAGGATTCTAGGACAAATAAATAATAAATTTGCTATAAGTAAATAATATATAAGGGTGTTAGGACAAACCAGCTGAGTAAATCAATAGCTTGTTTTGAGATTGATGCTACCTACCATTTCCACTAACAGCCCTGCTAAAATAATAGGCAAGTACTAATTACATGCAAGTGAGGAATCACTGAAAACACAGACAAATATCAGAGCAGTATAGGAATTAAATGGCCTCAAGGAGAGGAGTAAGGCATGCTGAACATTCAGTTATATGAAGTGCAAGGCTTTTTATTAACAGATTAGTATAAAGGGATTTCTTACCATAAACTGTAAAATAACTGAAAAAGAGATGGATTTGCGTGTATTGGTTAGCCAAGGATAAGTATGAGCTACCAGAATAATGTAGTCATGAGAAAGACAAATATGATGCTAGAATGTGTCGGGTGAAGTCTTACTGCTAGAGATAGGGGTCTGTTGATACCTGCATGCAAGGTTCTTCAATATTTCTGAATGTTGAGTTCATAACATTATGGCAGATACTTTCCAACGGATTTCAGTATACAACAAACCAAAGGAAATATTCCCTGTCTTTCCTCTTCTCAAGGTGAAAAGGACACAATTCACTGTGACTTTATAAATACACACAAATAAAGCTAACGTATTTAATGCCCTCCTTCAGCTCTTGAAAGACAGGAAAAAAACCTGCCCTTTGTCAGAAGGAGCAGTGACATACTTGAGGTCAAGTGAAAAGCCACAGGCAGTTTTGGAGACACATTTCTCTTATCTACCCTCTAACCTTTTAGTTATGCTGTGTCTCAGTAATTTGATAGTGTTTTTGTCAGTGTAAATAAAATTCACTAATGCTACAGATCTATAAGAGCCCTGCTTTCTGATGTGAATGAAGAGCTTGTGAAACAAAGCTATGACATGACACATGATACATTACAGGTTCTGCTCTGAGTAAACACTTTTCAGCCATGTCATTTCAGTCTAAAAGTCATATTTAGAGAGCCAAGAAGTTTCAAGTAGTTTCAAAGCCTAATCACCACCTTTAAATCATGACAAGGGCTTAGCTAGAAGTATTCCTTCTTCTCTTGTTAGACAAAAGCCATTTTCTCCATTCAGGCTCAGAAACTGCCTGCCCCTCGTCCCACAAGTCTTACAAACTTTATAAACATGGATGCCCTCTTCTTCATAAAAATTCACAGCTAATTTCAGATCCGAAGCGATAAACATCTGGGTTAAAATTATATGGTCCCACTTAGCATTATTAAATGTTGCAGATAATACGATATTGCCATGGAGACATGTCTGAAACACCATCTCACTCTCCAGTATTTACATGCTTCACTGCAATCCTAAATTCAGCACATGATTAATGACAGCTCAAGACCTTCATACAATTTGATTTACAGAGGCCATGATACAGCTTAGAGCAGCAGTTCCCCAAACTGCTCATAGCGCTTTTTCCAATTGCCACCCTCACACCTCACTGGCCTCCACCCTGGTCTTTGAAACCCTGCTTGCTCCTTCTTGTTCCCAGAGGCTGCAGCTGTTGCCTGCTGTTACGATCCAATTCTGTTTGGACAAGAGGAAGGCCCCCTTGCTTTCTAGCCGACCTCAGCCGAGGCTGGGAGGCCAGGGGTGGCTGGACCAACCTCTCATTTCAGGTTCGATCCCTTCAAGAGAGATTAAGACACAAACAAAGTCAGATGTTGTAATTCCACCCATTTATTAATTGTTTGGGGGAAAGAGAGAAAGCAGCGATAGGAAAGGAAGGAAGGAAAGATAAGAAATCAAGCAAGAGGTGTGGATAGAAGAGAGCAGACAGTCACCACCATGGATCTGTGGTGTCCCGGGGGAGTCCGTCCTTCTGGGATTTTCGGTGATAGCACATGGAATCTTTGGTGGTCTCTTCACGAGGTCACTGATCTTCCTCCAGCGTCTCTGATGGTCTTCCATGTGGTCCCCCCGCAGTCCGAGACTGCGGCCTTTTCTGTAGAGCACAGTCCAGCACATGCGCACACATTTCACGTGGTCTACTTTTGGCGGGCTCCGTTCGCGTGCTTTCTTGTTGCTGGGCAGGGGCAGGGTTCTGCTTGCATGCCTTAAGTGGCAGCAAACTGCAAGCCTTGGTGGGCAGGCGGCCCCACCTGGGTGTCCACCGCTTCAGCAAGCCTGCAAGCCACCTTGCTTGCGGCAGTGCTGATCTTCTCACATTGCCACAAAAAGGAGCAAGCTTTGAGACAGCTGGCTATTCAGTCTCCCACACCTGCTTACGGCCTACACCATCCCTGTCCTCTCATGCTTATCCTCAAACGGTAACTCACTTTACCTCCCAGAGCAACCTGACTACCGAGAAGTGTTCATGCTATATAATCTTTTATGTACTACCACAAAAATATATACATTATTCAAGCGTTTAGTGACTTTAAACAGCTTTCCACAGCAGAACAGATTGCCTATAAACTTTACTTAAAAAGACAAAAAAGAAAAAAAACCCAAACAACCCCCCCCAAAACTAGCAGAGCTAATGAACTACTATATTTTTATTCATCTCAATATAAAAAGGACCAGGATGTTCTTCTGGACACTTCTACACTAGGATAAAAAATGCTTTTCAAATAAAATAAGCATTCCTCTGGTGCATACAAATGGCAGTTCTTCTAAGAACAGATAGATGTACAGTTTCTCATGCATTTTTTAAATCAATACCACATAAAATGAATTTGATGCACAAACATTAAAAAGCCAGAACAGCAGAAAAATATTTTCAGCAGCAGCCTACTTCTATGACTTTTAACAGATCACATAAAATTACAGATTGATGGCTGCTATCAGTCAACAGAAATAGAAATTAATGCAAAGTATGTAGCAGCACTGTAAGAGATTTTAGGACAGCCCAGAGCCACCTGATGAATAAGTGGAAAGTGTGAAATACCATCAAAATAAAGCAAGACTTTAAAAAAAAATAGTTGCATTAAGATTTTTAAGTGGCTGATTGAACCTAAATATTTTCTTACAGAATGCACAAAAACATCATTCAGCTACATTCAAAAGGACAAGCTACTCAAAAAAAGTGCTTTGTTGGCTGAGGAGCCTGGAAGAAATTATTTCTATTTTTCACATTTCAAAAGAAAACTGCATTAGACTAGCAGCAGGATTCTGAAAATCGCCTCCCACGCCTTTTCAAGCCAAATTCACTCAGCAAGCATCCAGGAAGCTGAAAGGCCAGTAACTTACAGAGTAATTTGCAGGGTCTTGGTTTAGCAAGGTGTTCTGCAGGAAAAGAGAAGCCCCCAAATACTAGGGTTTGTACTGAATAAGACAGCATCGTTAATAAAGTGGCATTTTGTTCATTCCTCTTTTTCGACAGCTGAATAAACTTTGATTCTCATAGTTGCTGAGCTGACAGGCTGAACATCAGATCCATGGGAAAGGCACAGTACTGACAGTGCTCCAAACTTCTCTACTGTCTAGATATACACTCAAATTAGTAGGGTCATATTTGTAATAGAAAACTCCACTATCACCAGCGCAGCTAGTGATCTGCCTTGCAGCACCATACGTATGCTTTAGTGAACTCTAGAGATATTAAGTCCATCACATTTTTTAGTCTGAAAGAAAAGCAACACAGCTATTTTATCAAAGCATGATAAAAGTCAGTCTGCTTCAACGCATTATGCCATATTTTCCTCACATTTTCCACTTACTTCCACAGCTTTATCAATTTTTTATCAAAACCAAAATTTGATCTAAAGCTTTCAATGGCTATTCTTGAATTCAGATTATGTCTAGATGACTCTGAAGTTATATTCTACCTTCAATGTTCTCCGTTCAATCATCTGTAATTTTGTAGCCTAATTAAAACTATTCATTGTTCATACATTTCCAACCAATTATTTAATACTCTTGATAGTTTCAGTAAACATACTATTTGTGACATTAATGTACGTTTTCATATATGCTATTTAAACAGTGTAGATTTAAAATACTATTATAGTGCTTGTATGGTTATAAGATCAGGGTTCTATGAGACTGACTAATATAGTCAAAAAGATAATTTGTGGAGTCATGGAAGCAATTTAAGAAAAAGTTCAGTTTGAATGCCAGTCTGATGGCAGGGTTTTTTTAACCATATCTGATCTGTATGATGAAGGATATTGCCTCTCTCCACGATTTTCTTGTGTCAGTAGATCATCATGACTGGAGAATAGTGTACTATTTTAATATTTAAACACTCATTTACAATTGCACACAACCAGCTGTGCTCCAAAGAGACCTCGCTCAAGCAACATGTGAGTTCTACAGCATCCCAAAGAGTGGTTACATTGACCTAATAAAACTCTTCTGGATTATCTGAAGCTCAAAGCCTAGGTGTTGAGAAATCTATGCCAGGTCAATTCTTCTACTTAAATATCAAGAAACTTTAATTGCTTCCAAGCAGGAAGACATGCATCAATTTCTGATAAACCAAACAACATGCATTATTCCAGACTAAACTATCTTGTCAAAATCTGATGTCCGTCAAAGGGGAAAGTTTTCCACCCGTGCTCAAGATTTTGAAAGGAAAAAAAAATCATCTCCACCCCCACCTCAAAAAAGAGACTCCGTTAAAAAATTCAGATTCTAAGCAAAATCGTCTTCACTGGTTGAATGCCGAGAGTATCTCATTGTGATTGTAAGCAGACATAAAGTAAAAACAGGCATTTGAAAATCAAAATTGTGTTACTACTTCTATGAAGTTAGTAAAACTAGACAAAATATGAGCAATGAGTACTTTCTTTTAAGGTTTATTTTACTAACACATCACGTTTCATTACAAGAGCTCTGAGAAAAAAACTTTTAACCAGCTTTACTGAAAATACTTTATTCATATGTTAATTTTCATTAGTTATGATTAAGACCAAATGACTCTCTTTGCTGAATGAAAGCCATCTGCAGTTCTTCCTAGTAAACCCCAACAAAGGTCAGCAGTTGCTCATATCCCTCAAGTTTCATTTTGTTCTCTGTCATTAAAGCTATTTCGGCCCCCTCACTACCGTAATTCCACAATGTAGTCAGTGATGAAGAACAGACAAATTTTCTATGCTTAAGGCTTGGGAAAATTATGTATTAAACTGTTTTAAAAGACTCTAAGATATATTTTCATCATTTGAAGTACAGATATCAAAAATTGACTGTGCAGCAAATAACTTCTTTTAAACTAATGGAAGCCTGACTTACTCTTTGTAACTAGCTTTTTTCAGCAAGACTGTTACAGCACCACAGAGGTAACGTCACACAGAGCGAATGACACTAAGTGCAGGATGACACTATAAAACAAGAGCATTTAATTCTGAAAGAGGTTGTATCCAAAAAAGAACATTGAGCTGAACTCAAAAGTACATGATCCATCAACTGCCAGATAGAGCTGCAAAGTTCCGGCCTTTTGCTATTTAATACCAATTTATCTCAGAAACTGTATTTACCATTGACCTAGGAAAATAACCGTTCTCTCTCTCCCATTTCTGAATTAGCCAAGACAATCTTAGAAATGCTGTTACACTTAATAGTATGGGATTCCAGGATCAGTAATAATCATTTACTCATAAAGGTGAGCAAAAGACATTTCACCTCCAGGAATTATATAATGAAGGAAATTACCCTAGCAAGCTGTAAGACAGTGTCAGAAGATAGTATTAAAGATGGGATTAATTAATTAGTGATCCCTCTTGCATCCCCACTGCATGATACAGTATGTAGGAGAGTTCAGCTATAGGGCAAGTTTAGCAGAAAGGTTTAGAGATTTCAGAGCACTTATCAGTGCTCCCCCAGCTGCATAGAGATTATCAGGACAATCTCATTACAGGTGTGCTGTCTGTCCTGTGAGCAGTAAGACAATGCCTTAGACATTGTGGTGTGTAGATACGATGTTTTTTCTGCAGTCATGGTACATAAGCATCAGGACTTCTATGAACATGGCAGGTACTGAAGAAGATATCAACAAACGCCATGCAAGATGCAAACTGCAGTGATGGGACATTCCATCAGGGAAGGGCAATTGCATATCCAAGAGATTTCCAAGCAGAAACAGGCATGTCAAGTATTTTCTAGTTGTTTAGTATGCTTGGCAAAAACTGCTCACAAATAACTGGCTATCAAAATAAAAGAACCATGCTATGTAGTGTGTTTCCCATCAAAAAAAAAAAAAGTAATTAAAAAAAAGAGTTCCAGAAATGGCATAGTCAGAACATGTGTGCTAGCAAAAGAAGATCTTGTTCTCTTCCTGATCTTTACAGTCCCTCAGCTTCACCATCCCCATGTGCCATCTGTCTGGATCTGGTCTGGCAGTTCTCTGCTCACGCTGCAATTACCATCCTTTCCCAAAAGCAATTAGAAGTGCTCAAGGTGTTCCCTTGATTTAGCATCACCTGCTGGCCTCTTTATGTCTTCTCAAGAAGAAAGCCTATGAAATAAATTTTGTCCACACACTGTCTGCATGATGACAATACAGCCAGTATCACTTTAGGGTTAGACTATGGAAGGAAGATAAGAAGTTCTGGGTCCTGCTTATTGACTAGCTCAACTGCAGTAAACGCTAGGAAGCCAGCTGGTGGTAGGTCTGAGAAGAGAAGGGGAAAGACACCTGTGAACCTGCAGGTACCGGATTTTCTAATCCTGACTTAACAGATTCTAAAACCTAAGGAACTTCCTGCACTCTGCCCATGCAGGGGACATACAAATGATGCATGGATATATCTGGGCACGCAGCTTGAATGAGGCCTGGCCCCACTGCTCTGCAGGAGATCAAGTCCTCCTCCTTGTGCCTCTAATCAACAAAGTTTCAGTGATTCAACCTGAAAAGGTTGAAGCACCTGGCTAGCCTAACTCTTACCTCATTGCAAAGGCAAAAAAACCCCCAACCTAAAACAACACTGAAAGAAAGACTTCTAACAGTAGTGGAGCAGTTGTAACTAACTTCAAAATGGAGCAACTGGTTATTGCATTTTAGCCTAATTACCTTTCTATTGTTCTCTTGATTTATTTCTTCAGTATGGACACTTTCTTCAGCCATTTCATCATTTGCAAATGAGCACAGGTAGGAATACTGGGGACTGGAGAGCTTAGTTAATTTTTCCCACTCTTCTGAACTGGAATTTGATTTATTAGTGGCCTGTGAAATTTACACCTGGTCCTTTTCAGCTACCTGGAGGAAGGGTTCCATGCATGGAAGCCTGGATGTGAGCATGCAGGCTTAGGGTGGAAGTTGTTTTATTTCTTTTACATGTATAAGTCTTGAAAAGATAAAATCATGGTTTTAGATAGTGTATTAAAATATAAATCATGCCTTTCTCTTCCATCCTCCCCTCAAGAAACATGAGGGATGCCAGGGAGCTATTTCTATTTTGTTAGCCCACAGCTAATATTTCTCACTTTTTCTTAATCATCGGTGCTTCTATAGTACAAATGCTGCATGTGTAGTGTTACATAGGACTATCTTTGGTAGATCATGCTGAATAAAAATTCATTTTAATTGTGTTGTGTTGCAAGTGAATATTTTATTTCTGCTTTTGGTATGTTTAAAGCTAGTTAAAGGAGTACACTTTCCTCCACCGTAATTACACCATTCTTTATGCTATTTCAGCCACCAACCTGTTCAGTCACTGTCTTCAACTCCACTGAACTTTCAAGCAAACAAGTTATCCTTCAGTAATGGAATAAGATGGAAGAGAATATTGAAAACATTTTAATTTTTTGATTAGCTTGTGTTTTGAAAAAAGCAATCCCCTCTTTTGTTAAAAATTCTTAATGTCAAAATAAGTAACTCATTGAAATCCATCCTTTTTTGCACAAAGTATATGTGGGCAAATAAACATTTCCCAATATCATCATCTTAATGATAAATTCATTCCTTTCCATGTAGATTCAGTGTAACTTTAGAGTCCTGTCTAATTTGGGTGACTAAGTAATCCCAATTCCATTTGCCTTGCTAATACAGAGAAATGTGCTAGTATTAAAACCATTTTTTGTGTTGCTGTCTTTAGTACTCTAACCAGTGTTTTATTGCAGCATTACAGCTCCTTGGGTGCTGAACAGATTTCCTTCAGGATCCAGAAAGTTTGGTTTGTTCTTTCATTTTGGAACAGGCTTCAGCAATAGCTTTAGTTATTGAAAAAGCAGTGTTTCAAGTATACAAAAGCATGAGCTGGTCAATGTTTTGAAACCCTGTGTTTTGAAAACAAACAGTGTACATTTTGAATAGCAGATATCCTGCAGCTGTATAAGAAAATGTTACAATACTTAAATCAGTATACATACTTTCAGCTTACACAATCAATGAGTTATGTTGCTCAGGCATTTGTTCTAAACAGAATCCTAAACTGCACATTTTTACTCGTCTTCCTAAGCTGAGAAGCAGAGCTAATACTCATGGGCATTAACCTTGGTCCAATTGTATGAAGTGGACTTCTACCTCATTTATTTTCCTCAGTCTGTAATATACTGTTAATCAATATTTGGAAGGAAACCATTTCTTTGTGCAGAAAAAAAGCATTTTGAAATCTCCCCCTTTCCAACAGTGAAACTAAGATCTTTTAATTTTTTTTAAACAAAAGGCAAAAAGAACAAATACAAATGTGAATGAAACTGAGATGTTTGCACACGCACACACACACACACACACACGAGTGCTTCTTCATGTCATGGCTAGTAGATTCATGGAGCACCTTGCCAAAGAACATCATAGATGTTACAAGTTCATGTGAGCTCAAAAGAGACCAGACAAGTTCTCTAAAGAGAAAAACACTGAAAGCTACTAATAACAAAGAAACAATATTCATCTCAGGAAACCACTGGACCTGAGGAACGTATAGTATCACCAATATTTGCGTGTTCCATTATTTCCCTAGGTGTCTGCCACTGTCAGAGACAGAATGCAGCCCTAGATCTAATCTTACACAAGCACTGTGCTCTTAAACAGTGACTGAAAAAGCAACTATGACATTCATCTAAGGCTGGGATTACTGTGTCCAAATCCCAGGCTTCAAACTAGTTCTCCCACATCTGCAGTAAATGTTCTGACTACAAGAATACTGACTATTCTGGGACAAGTGTCCCTCTCCCCTTTGAGTTAGGAAAACTGCCCTGAAGCTAAGAAGCCACCCATTAGCTGGAGTTTTGTAGAAATTGTTAGTTTCCTGCAGAACATTTCAGTTTCATTGAAAAATTCCTATTCAATTTAGTGACAATACCACACTAAAATGTAGTGGGTAATGCATGAGGTTGTACAGCAATTAGAAAATCCATATTTAAGTTTATTCTGTTCATATTTCAGACTTCTTGTCTTTTCCTCCTTGTGGAAATTGCGGCTAATCTATACATTTTTTTCATTCAATAGATCTGTAACTTGCATATCATATTACCAATGTCTTGGTATTATCTTGGTTCAAGATTAAGGAGCCTCAGACACGTCAGTCTCAAAAATTCTCTTTTTACAGGCAACTCCTTATTGTACAGCATGTAGCTTCTACTTTTAAGTGGAGTTAAAATGAAAAAGTAGTTCACATATCAACAACTTTCTGAAGTGTAAAAGCTATTAGAGAAGTGTTCAGACATAAGATTCTCACTGAGAGCAAGGTTAATTATTAAAAAGAAAAAAAAGCTCTAACAATTTTAAAATCGAAGAAGTTCAGTTTACGCTGATTGCTAATGAACACTGAAGCCACATTTGTGCTTTTGACATGCTGTTTCTTAATGATTAAAGTAGGATGATTTCACATTGTCTTTATTACGTCCTTATTACAAGAAATATTATTTGCTTCTTGGTATTGGTTTGTTCCATCCCACTTTGAGTTGAAGATGACATCCAGTGAAAAACTACTCAGACTGAAATATGATGAGCTGGTCCTTTAGTCATGTCATTTTCCTACAGAAAGGCAAAAATATTATTAAAAAATTATACTAAATAAGAGAACTGCTTGAGAATTAACTTACACTGAAAAAAACAGGTGATATTCCACCACTTGCTATCACCCTGTCTGAAAAGGAAGAGAGTTGCTCTGCACACATTGTGAAGTGAGAGGAGATGAAAGAAAGAGGACCTTTCTTCTTTAGCAGATGAAAAAGATGCTGAATTAGATCAAGCTTTAGTTCATGATGAGTATCATCTCAGGTCTAGTGTCTGCAAAATGTCAATCACAGCCAACATTCACTTCATCCGTGGTATATCCTCAGCATCAACTGGGCTGTATTATGTAGTTGAAGACCATAATGACGTGCGGAAAACAGACTCCACAATCTCTAAGATTGTAAAGTAGGTATGTTTATTCAGCGCTGGGCAGCACGGGGGGTAGTCCCACCAAAGTCGTGCGTGCCGCAACACGGCAGCTTGTACGTTTATATGTAGCAAAGTGTTACATATACATGAAGTTTCCCAATACGCCTATACATAGGCATAACCTGTCCCCGCTTTGTATTAAAATTAGTTTCAAGAGGTCATTTCCATAAGTCCCTCCCAGCTGCGCAGGCTCAGTGATTTGAGTCGGTGGTCTTCAGGGGTCGTTTACTTCATCCACTCCTCTTCTTCACCTTGTCCTTTTGGTGAACTCCAGCTTCTACCCCCCTTATTCCACTGTCAGAACAACACAGCCGGTACCAACCAGCTCTCCATCCTGGGCTATCCTCATATCGACAGTGCCAGAGGCTTTGTTCTCCTAGGTGCCTTCCAAGGCCTACAACAAAGATGGGCCATCTCCTATTAATCTCTCCTCTTCCACATTCCCTGCAGTGTTAGTTTCTTATCTGTAGTTTACTTCATATGATTAGTAAGTTAATCTAAAACACAATGCTAGCAATTTAAGATGGATCTACAGTTGGCTTCACAAAGGTCCTTTTGTTAACCCTTTAGCCCCACTTCAGTCCCCCCTTTTCTTTGACCTTTGTGGAGCCAACCTTAAGCATTTCATTATTCTCTAGAGGCCCTTTTAAAATATCTCCCCATCTCCACCTGGTGCCGTATTTTGTTCTTTTTCCATTCACTGTAGGAGTCTCCTGTGTTCCAAAAACACCACACGACACACTGAACTGTCATACAAAGGACTAGAGACAGAAGTATGGTTATGATCATTAGATAAACAATTGCTTCAGCCATGTAATTTTTCTATTAAGTCACTAAATCCCCAAGATGTGTTATCAAGCCCAAATTTGAGATAAATCCCTTTCAATCCTCTTGTCTTGATTAACATAGGTACAGCAATGTTCACCAATAACTGTACACAAGCCTCCTTCTTTGGCAGTCTAATGCCATTCGATTCTGCAATGCAACTTTACTAAGGGAGCATGTATTGTCAGGTTTTCCATTTGCTCTAACACTGCAGAAATGTTTACTATGGCTTTTCCTACTTCCAGCCACAGCAGGAACCATCTGACAAAGCTATGCCCATAACTGATCAAATGATTCCTGTCATGGCTCTGCTTAGCATGCATTTCTGCAAGTGCCTGACAAGGTTCTCTGTTCTCTGGTGTACCTTATCATGTTCTGCCCTGGCAGTTTCTCTCATTATTGTAGGTGGTACCACTATTTGGCTGGTTGGCATTATAGCCCATCCTTGTTCATCCTTTTTAGCCTGCAGTTTAGTAATCAGCATCATATTTTGGGGGTTCTTTAGGTAAGGTTATACCCCTTTACCTCTTTCCGGGACTAAAGCTAGGATGCCTTTTTCTGCAGCCTCTCCAGCAGCCTCATCTGCCAATCGATTACCTGTTTTGGGGACAGTTTTACCTGACTGGTGTGCCTTACAGTGCATTATTGCAACTGCTGCTGGCTTCTGGATGGCTTCTGACTTGTTCTGCATGTCGAATGGTGGTTCCTTGTGCCGACAAAAGTCCTCTTTCTTTCCATGTCACTCCATGTGTGTGGACTACTCCAAAAGCATATTTAGAGTCTGTCCATATGTTGACTCGTTTTCCTTGGCTCAGTTCTAGCACCCTGGTAAGTGCTATTATTTCAGCCTTCTGGGCTGACGCATTTGAAGGTAAAGCTCACGATTCAATTACCTTATTGGTGGTGGTTAACACATATCCAGACCGGCGTTTTCCTTCTCAGTTAAAGCTGCTGCTTCCATCTGTATACAGCTCCAAATCTGGCCCTTCTAATGGGGGTGGTCTTTAAGGTCCAGTCAGCTCGAGTAGACTTCCTCGATCATCTGTTAGCAATCATGTTCCGGCTCTCCTTTGGCTTCACCACTTGTCAGGAACACAGCAGGGTTAACAATGGTGGTGGCTTTTAGATGGACATCATCCTGTTCCAGAAACACCTCTTGGTACTTTTAACATCCTGCTAGGGTATAGCCAATGCCCTCCTTTCTGTTCTAATATAGTGATCACCATATGTGGGACACAGACTGCAATCCTCTATCCCATGGTAAACTTACGAGCTTCAGCAACAGCCTTCAAACAGGCATGCCACCCCAGAGTCACATTATCTAGTTGTTTCAACAGCCCAGCGACTTGGTCCAAGGTATTGTAATAGGACACCCTATTCCCTTTCTGTTTGTGAGGACTGGCAAACCCAAAGCTGGTGCCTTCATCAAGGCTTGCTTTAGTTCTCTGAATGCAGTCTTACCAGTGTCAGTCCAGTCTGTAAAACCATCACTTGAACTATTAGAAGCTTTAAGTTGTTCATAGTTCATAATCCACAGATGACACCATCCCACCATTCCCAGAAATGCTTGTAGTCCTTCAAAGTCCTGGGTTCAGGGAGGCAACAAATTGCTTCTTTTTTTTTTTTCCTCAGTTCCCAATTGTCTTTGTCCTCTTAAAATTTCAAAACCCAGGGAAGTTACCGCTTTCTGTGTTATCTGGGCCTTTTTGACACCTGATAGCCACTAGTTCCAGTAAAGTTCAGGAGGCCAATTGTTAGTGCTGTGCCCTGCTGTTCTGTTTCTGTTGCAATCAGTATGTCATCTACATACTGTAACAAAGTCCCTTGACTGTTTTTTTTTCTTCCAAATTTCTAACTCTTGTGCCAATTGGTTTCCAAAAATAGTCGGGCTATTCTAAAAGCCCTGTGGTAAGACTGTCCACGTGTATTGTGTTTTCCTCCCAGTTTCAGGGTTTTCCCATTCAAAAGCAAAAAGCTCCTGGCTTTTAGGCTCAAAAAGAATACAGAAAAAGGCATCTTTAAGTCTAGCACCGTAAACCATTCTTGTTTCTCAGTGAGAGCTGTATTGCTCTCAGATCTTAGACTAGTCTATAATATTTTCCATTAGCCTCTTTTACAGGCAATATTAGGGTGTTATATTCAGACCGGACTCGATCCTGGTTTCAAGCCAATTTTCACAGGCTCAGCTCTTTTGGATTTACCTGGAACTTCTCCAGCCCAAACAACTGGAATTTCCGCATTATCCACTTCTGTCGGTATGAATTTCTTTTGGAGGTTGGTGTCCTGCAACAATAAAGCTGCTACCTCGATATATTTAGTTTCTGGAATTAAAATTCACTGCCCTTAAATTTGATTTCTGCTTCCAATTTTCCAAGCAGATCTCCTGGCTTGGGAGAGTTAGGCAAATACAGGAACTGATGGGTGACCCATCACTTTCCATCAGTTTTCTCTTCATAGAATCATAGAATCATAGAATGTTTTGGGTTGGAAGGGACCTCTAGAGGTCATCGAGTCCAACCCCCCTGCAGTCGGCAGGGACACTGCTAACTAGATCAGGCTGCTCAGAGCCCCATCCAACCTGGCCTTGACTCTTCTCCCAGCTTGACTGTAACCAGAGGTTCCGCTGGGAGAGATTCCCCTGGTCCCTGTCAAATATCCTCATTAATTTCTGCAAGTAACAGGGGACTGGAGTGCTTTTGCAAGGGACACTCCTGCTTCCAGTGACCCTCCTTCTTGCAGTGTGCACATTATTTCTCACCAGCTGGGGGCCTGTCCGGGAGGCCCCTCCATACATAATTCCACGTACTTGTCCTTGTCCCCTAAAAGGGACTCCTGCTTCTTCCAGCACCTACTTCCAAGGCTGCAATTATCCTACTGTTTACCCTCCTCTCTCCCATGCCACCTCCAGCCGAGGGGGCCCTTCTCCACAATACCACCACTTTGCCGTCCTCCCATCCCTCCTCACTGATTCCGCATCTCCGCCATTCTCCCACAGACCATCTCAATAACCTCGACTTGTCACAGACAATGGCTTTCCCTTTGCCATGTTGAGCCCTGGTGTCCTTTTTCAGAGCAACCATTCAGTCTACAACACTCTGCAAGTTGTGCCAATTGTTCTGCGCCCAATCCACACTGGGTACACAAGGCCGGGCACTATGTTTCTCCAAGAAATCAAACAAAACTTCTCTGCCTCCAGGGGCACTCATTTTATCACTCAGATAAGGAGGGGGCAGTCTTCCCAGGAAAGCAGCACAAAAAATCTTGACTATATTACACCCTATTTGTTAGACAAGGCAATTTCTAGACAAAGAGGTTTCACATAGACAAGGCAAATCTTAGTTAAGGAGATTTCACATTCATTTTCACGATGAAATGCACAATTCTCCAGATTTCCCACACTCACTTTACAATCGTATCGTGTCTCAGTTACTCATTCATTCACCAATCACACCAGAGTTAACTCGGCTCATTCACACTTAATTATCAATTTTCCAATGCCTGACAGGTATATCCAAATTCAAAGTCAACAAGCCAGTATCCGAGTTCAGCATCAATAAATCCGTATTGCCAAAAGTACAAAACTTATGGGCGTTACATAAGTGTACCAATACCAAAAGCACGTAGTAAATAACAAAGTGCACCACTCAATTCACAGCGATGCTGTGTCTCAAACACACACACACACGCGCGCGCGAAGATAAAAGACTTTTAACATAAAATTCCCGGGCATTCAAATGGTACAATTATCACTCCAGTTAACATCCATTCAGCAGCTGCAAATATGAAACCCAAGTGCAATTGCGAGGAGGTCCGCCTACCCTTCTCCTGCTTCTACTACGGTCATGAGCAGGTCCTTCCTGGCTCCCGACACCGGGATGCAGCGGTGACCTCAGATTTGCTCGATCTACCCCCAAGATCGCTAGCGGCCACTCTATCGGTCAGCAAATCTCCCTGGCCGCTCTATCGGCCCGGGGTACCCTCCTTGGCCGCTCTATCGGCCTGGCCGCTCTATCAGCCCAGGTACCCCCCTTCCATACGGGGACGACGCTGCACGCCAGACGTCTCTGCGCGATTTACCAGCAGCCCCGGCCACGCGTACGACTTACAGGCCTTTCCCATCCAACATACCGTTTACTTCCGCAGCTTCAGGAGGTTCTTGTCTGCTCCCCCGGTGAGCGGCTGGCAGCGGAGGCTCCTCCGAGGAAAGTGCTCGGGGCGCGCCCAGGGGCGTCCGCTCCACAGTCGATCCCGCGGTCGAGCAGAGAGTCTCTCCTGCCTGGCTCGCCAAACTGACGTGCGGAAAACAGACTCCACAATCCGTAAGATGGCAAAGTAGGTATGTTTATTCAGCGCTGGGCAGCACGGGGGTAGTCCCACCAAAGTCGTGCGCGCCACAACACGGCAGCTTGTCCGTTTATATGTAGCAAAGTGTTACATATACGTGAAGTTTCCCAATACGCCTATACATAGGCATAACCTGTCCCAGCTTCGTATTAAAATTAGTTTCAAGAGGTCATTTCCATAAGTCCCTCCCAGCTGCGCAGGCTCAGTGATTTGAGTCGGTGGTCTTCAGGGGTCGTTTACTTCATCCACTCCTCTTCTTCACCTTGTCCTTTTGGTGAACTCCAGCTTCTACCCCCCTTATTCCACTGTCAGAACAACACAGCCGGTACCAACCGGCTCCCCATCCTTGGTTATCCTCATATCGACAAAGTGCCAGAGGCTTTGTTCTCCTAGGTGCCTTCCAAGGCCTACAACAAAGATGGGCCATCTCCTATTAATCTCTCTTCTTCCACATTCCCTGCAGTGTTAGTTTCTTATCTGTAGTTTACTTCATATGATTAGTAAGTTAATCTAAAACACAATGCTAGCAATTTAAGATGGATCTACAGTTGGCTTCACAAAGGTCCTTTTGTTAACCCTTTAGCCCCCCTTCAATAAGATACGCAGTCTTGATTTTGAATTTGAGTGCTCTTTACTGTTACTTTGTTTGGATTGTTTTAAATCCATCTCTTGATATCTATTTGTTTCCAACTTCTTTTGCCACACTGCAACTTACACTGCATGACACCTAGAAGCCCCAATTCTGGAACATACTTCAGATTTCTTAGTGTCTGCAGGAGCAATTTGAATTATTATAATGTGGAGTGATTGCAGGACAGAAATCAGGTAATAAACCGGTAGCCTGGATAGAAACACACTCCTCAAAGGAAGCTGGAGGAAATGTGATGGAAAGTACTTGGTTTTGATTTTGTTCCATTTATTTTTGTGCACAACACTGTTAAATTCCATTATGAAAACTGGCTGAGACCAGTAGTGAAAGGAGGAGGTAGATGGCCAAAGAGGTGGTGGGGTACAACAAGCCCAAGAGGTGCAGCATAGATCTGGAAGCTGCAGTTCATGCAGAGAAACCAACAATCTGTTGAACTGGAAGGATGGACCCAGCCAGGCCTCAGGAAAGTCCAAAGAATAATTTTTTGAGACTGAAAGCTACTAAATCTAAGACACTGAATTGGAAGGAAGCAAACACTTCCTTGCAAGAACAGAGTGGGCATGGAGTATTCCAGCGCTTATTTAATTAATTGGTTTTCAGAAGTTTAAAAACCTTTTCTTTGATATCTCAATATAATAGTTTAGTTAAACCGAACTCAGAGATCAGACTAGCTTAAAGCAGGTACGTCTTAGGTTTCTTTCATATGCAGTTTATTGCAGTTCAGCAAATCCTCCAACCTTGGCTCTGATCACAGAGTAGGTGCTTTGAGCCTGAAGTCAGACTGCATATATGTTAGAGCAGGAAACATGGATCGAAAGCACAAGGGTCTGGCACACTTATGTTCTACCTTTGCCTCCTTCAGACATGGTCATAACATGCAGTTGACTGTAGTCCCGGGGCACCTGGGTCCAACAGACTAGGAACAATGCTATGGAGGTTGCCTACAGGGACACACTTGAACAAGACTGCTCGATTTGCTTTTTGTTAGTATGAAATTAAATCACTTCTCCAGAGACATTTGAAAGTGAACTCAAGATGACAAGTAAAATGGTCTTTGAGATGGGAATTATGGTTTCCTCAGGACTGACTTTAAAGATTAAGACAGTGAGCAATATCGTGCTTTGGTAGTTTATCTAGAAAATACACTGATGATGGACGTGAACACTGTGACTAAGTGTTTCAGTGCTCACAAGTGCTTCATGGAAAATGAGCAAGAAGGTCACGATTCTCTTGCTCAAGCACTATCTTCAGGCAAAATAAACAAGTCTTCTAACCCTGGCTCCAACAAAGACATCTTCTGTGTCCTTGTGAGGTGTGGGGGGTGTCACCAATTCTTCTACTTATGTACTCACATCTGCAAATAGGCTTAATTCTCACTTTTTACAAAAGTGATGAAAAGCTGTGTTTTAGCAGACACAAACACCCCAAAAGGCGAGTTACTACTACTCAGTACAAAAGTGCTCAATGACAGCAGCATGCATTTTAAGAAACAGTTGGGGTAACTTTTTTACTCACATTACAGCACACCAAATTACCCACAGGTTTCAGGATGACCCAGCATAGCAAACAAGTCTGGCCTTAGAAGAAGAGGCAATTATAAATCGAGATATTTATTCACTCATTTGTGTTTGTTTCCTCACAGCAAATAAATTACTTCATTCAGCAAGTAATTCAGTACTCAAAATTTTCCTCCTAAACTTAAAAACCTATCTTTACCCAAAACACTCTGAATTTCAACTGGAGCAAGGAAGTTCATAAATTATCCCTATAAACAGGAATAACAAGCAACTTCTTAGAGACTCAAGTTGATGTCTTAGTTTTTCCCCCCAGACACTGGCTAGTAAATGCCTCTTTTGGATCAAGTGCCTCAAAGCATATGCTCAACTTTGTGCTTTTAAAGATGAAGGCAGGGTATCGACAAAATTAAGTTATACAAGATATTTAGATACACCTTAAAACAGAAACTATATAATGAAATGCTTTAAGTGCAGAAAACTTGCAAATTAAGTCTATCTGAAATACCAGCTGAAGTGCATAGCTTAAGGCACCACAGCTCGTGTACAATTGAACTTAATCTCAAAGTTCACATAATTGCAGATTATTTCATGGATGCAGGACAGGCAGCAAATTATAACTGGTTTAGGGAAAGCTGTTTACATACTTAAAAAATTCTGCAATAGTTCATTATAGCCTTATTATTTTAACTCGCAGATAACAAGAATTTTAACTCAGATGCCAATAGATGGAAATGAACAAGTAAAGTGTTAAATGTTTTTCTTCTCCAACACCTCTAGAAATTTTCCAATGGTGTCTTGGACCACTATAAAGTGAAAAAAAAGCCAGCAGTAATATTTTGCCTTTCCTATCTGTCTTTCACAGGAAACCGCTCATCTACAAGTGTTAGGATATCAACAAGTTGCAGGTGAAAAATACTAATTAAGGTACAGAAGAAATAAGAATATCCCTTCTGAGAAACAGAGCCAGACAGTGACAGCTAGGAAAAAAAAAAAGAGAGGAGTGCAATGTTTTCATAGCTGGTAGCCAAAACTCTTGGATTTTGGAGCAGTAACTACATGGGAATTTACAGGAGTAACTGTTTAGATGTAAAGTGATACCCGGGCCGATGTACAGTTAAAGGCAATGTAACAAAAGAGACTAAAAAAAATTAATACAAATGTTTTACTTTTTTTTTTTTTTAATTTTCACTAAATATTTTACCAAAGAATGAAACAGCAGAAAATTAAAAAAAAAAAAAAAAAAAAAAAAATCTGAGGAAAAGGAAAACTACAGACCAGGTTGACAGGTAATACTAGAAGCGCTCTGTTTAGGTTTGTCCTCCTGTAATGAAACAAATGAGTACATAACCAAATATGCAAAATGCAGCAGTGTGGTGATTACTAGTTTGGGAAGGAATCTGGATCAGGTGAAATCATTAGACCTGTGACTAGGAAGTTACAGCGTGATGTTTTTACACACAAAACATACACAGAAGACTAAATTGCTAAGTTTAAGTAAGTACTTAACAACCTTCCTAAAAAAGCAAGACCTCAAGAGGTTACAACCACTGAAGCATCCAGACATTTTTAAGGAGCATTGTGCTGTTTCGTGATAATACTGTGACAACAAACTACTACAACACACTGATATCTGTATTAAAGTGCTTTACATGGGAGCTTATATTAAAGTAAGGATGGATGCTACACTTGAACATTTTGGAAACTCTGACATTGTTAAAAAAGCCTTGTCCTCATTTGACCAAAACTAAATTCACAGACCTGACAGCTGTTTACATCTGCATCTTAACCTACCTGTATACAAGACTGCAAACAAATAGGTTGTGTGTGTGTGTGTGTTTGGTCATATTAAATCATGGGTTTCTGAAGTGTACAAATCTCCAGTACAACTAGATGAAACATTCTTCTCTGTTAAGAAGAAAAAACACCTTGCATTTTTTTCTTACCAGATTTGAACAGATATTATGAATTTACAGTACATTTCTAGCTGACTAAGGAAGATATAAGGAAATAAACAACAAATGATTGAAGATGTAAAGACACACAGATTAGACTTCACAAGCAAATTCATATTTCCTTCATCTTTAAATACATCCACACACTATACAGCACACATGGATTTCTTCCATTTTCCAGTTTATCTGTGTGATAAATGACTGAGTCCCAAATAGGATTTTAATAAAAATTAACAATTTATTAAACTAATAAAGGCAAGCAAACAGCGCTGGGTGCTCCGGGAGTCTCTGCTCTACCAAGACGCACGTGGCACAGTTCTTGTTTCTGGTTTATATAGCCTCCAGGAATAGGCGTGCCTTAAACTTCTTTTTGTTTTGGTTAGTAACAAAAACCGGTTTAACCTGTTCTGCTGAAAGGCCCAGCAGGCGACCTCGCCCGGCCCCCCCCCCCCCCCGCGGTGAGGAGGCGGCTGTGGGGGGTGCAAGGTAAGAACTATATACATCAACCTCTGTTTTTCTTAGGCTTGTGGTTATACAGGGTATGCCATCATGCGGCCCTAGCATTGTTCCATATTAACACGAATCAGATGGACATATATCACAGTCTGGAACCTCAGAAAAATGTTTTCACTCTGTCAGGAAGGTGCATTGGTAATCCACTAGAGTAGTGCAAAAAAAATATTTTTAGTTCTGTTTAGCTCTGTCTTTAGACATAAAGTACTGAAAGATCTGTTATGCTATAGCACTTGCTCTGCATGATAACTCTGCAAGATGTAGCTTCCTGATGGGCAGTAAAGAGCACCATTGTTGGTGTGCAGCCACTTTCAAAGCAAAAAGCAACCAATGTTACCGTAATAATGGCAACATCCATACGCTATATGCAGCTTTTGACAGGGGAAATGAAATGCAAAAACATGTCAGCAGAATATCGCTGACAAATGTTGAAGAATCATCTATGTGCTGCCCAAACAAGTTACCATGAAACAGCCTAGTATGCATGTTTACAGGGTATTAGCTATTCTGAAATAAATGTCTGTAAATTGGCAGTTATGTCTGAAGCAGTCACCAGGGAGCGCTGCCACCACCGAGGGCACCCCCATAGCGCTGTATCTTCCAATGCCAAAGCTCAGCAGTCACGTCAGAACCAAATATCCCATGGGATTTCAGAGCAGCAACACGACAGGGAAAGTCACCTCACATCAAAAAAAATGCACTGATGGATCAGTAGTGTTTGTAAACACTTCTTACCTCCTGCGTCTGGCATTCCTTCAGCCATCCCAGGTAACAAGCCAGCCTGCCATGACAAGCTTTCATCCATCTCTGACAAGGTACTTGGTTCTTCCCAATTCTATTAATTTGAATTTAGCAGCTTTTGTGTTTCCATAAGGCTACTAAACCTTTACAAGTTGTGTTTTCCAATTTTTGGAAATTGAATAGAAGCAAAGTATTAAAATTACGTGAAGAAACAAACTTCTGTGAATCTTCTTTTTCTGCTCCCCTATGGAAAAAAAGCCTTTCTAAACAGACTCTAAGAAAGCACAGTACTGGGGTTCCTTGCTAGTCAAAGGAAAAAAATAAAACCTGTGGATAAAGATACAATAGCCTTTAAGCTTTTCAGTCAATATGTATTACATCCAGGATTCATTTCCTATGTCTCATATACTATTTCAATTTTCATTTTTCTACTGACAGACAGTAAAGTGAATGGAGTTCTCAGGAGCCATAGGCTAAATTTTTACTTCTGTCTGGTTGTTTAACACCTCTATGCTAAACTTCACCTTCATTATTATCAATACTACTCAAAAACTTTCATTACGATCTACAGAATGAAATATTTCCCCCTTTTTCACCACTGTCATACTTACTGCCACTGCTACTATAGTACTAAGTCCTTTATGGATTAATTTATCATAACTCTGCGTCTTAGATGTTCACATTATTGGAGCCTTCAGAAATTACTTCTGTTTTTCAGGCCTAGATGCCTATGGTACAGTGGAAATTGAATCAATCTAAACAGGAAAACAATAAATTCTTGGAAATATGGCAGGAAAATTATTGTTTATAGTGTTTACAGCACATCAGCTTGCAGAGCCTGGCTTGTCTTGGCCCCTTGTCTGACACAGCTGGCCCTACTAAAAGGATTTTCCCCATCTTTCCTATAGGCCCCCTTTAGGTATTGAAAGGCCGTAATCAGGTCTCCCCGCAGCCTTCTTTTCTCCAGACTGAACAACCCCAACTCTCTCAGCCTGCATCAGTAGCCTGAATGTAGGATGCTACAAAAAAGATAACAGGGAGCTTGTAAAATCCAATGAATCAAACAAGACAGGCTTCCAAATATAAAGAAAATTAGTGAAGATGTTACAAAGAAATAGATATGCTGCAACTAGAAGAGCTTGACTTCCTATCATATGTCAAAAACATTCCTTGAGGCAAATGTCATTGTCTTCTTCTAGGTTTGTATATTAAAATATTATTCTTTCCTCTTAGAAATTTACGTGCTATTCAGACTGATAAATTAAACTATTTCCATCCATTCCCAGCTGGGTAGTTACTTTGTCAACATAGCAGGGGGGAACGAGGGAAAATAAGCAAAACAGAAAACCAGAAGCACTGCTTTAGGTAAAGGGTATTTATTTGTCCTAATAATGCCAGTATAGTTGCAATAAAATGCATTAAAGGAAGTACAATAAATAGAAGAATAGATAACATGATAGCCTTTTCCACATTAAATCCTTGAGGTTACTATGAATATTTTCAGGCCAAGTCTGATCCATGTTATCTGGGTGCCAACTCTCTTCAAGTTAACAGCTAAGTGAGGAACCACACATAACTACACTCAGCCCAGATCTATAAAACAGGCAAACAATGGTTATATTCAGCTGATCTTCCTTCTCTCAGTCCTGGCACCAGCTTTTCTGTAATCGGAGGAGTTGTAGGATCAAGGGGAAACTCCATCCTCACCTTCTCTGCCAGGGGAGTACCTGAAGTGGTCAGCAGCTAGACCATCAACAGAAATAACATCGAAGAGAAGCTGGGAAACAGGTGACACACAACAACATCCTGCTCATGGACATTGCACTGCTAGGAAGATTGTCCTGACAGATTAGGGCTCTTTGAAGATGATCTCTCATGAATTTTTTCATCAACTTGAAGTTTAAGAGGACTCAGATGGAGTCTTCTTCCTCCATCATCCCCCTAAAGCTTTTATTTAAAGAAGTCAAAAGGTTCGTTTTTCTTAATAGGGGAGCAACAGTAATATTGTTATCAAAACAAAGTCTTTTTCTCAGGAGAGGATATTGTTACAGAAAAAACCCCACCTTCTCTGCCAAGAAACAAGCTACTGCTACAAGTAAGAGGAGACAAGTGACCATTGTCCAGGCAGAGAACCACAGAGCTGTATGTGCCCCCCTCCCCACTATCACAACTGCTTCTCAAACCATCAATCTCCTACCTTCAGCAGAAGCAAAGAACTCATCCATAAATGGCTGCATCGTATCATCATGCACAGGCAGACCAAATGCAGGAAGAGTACAGTCTGCTTCTCAATACTTGGAAGCAGACCTCCTGAGGATAGAGCTATGCCCTATCAAGTAGAAATTCAGGACAGGCCTGCACTACTCGTTGTTCTGTTTTGCATGGAGAATGGACATGTGTACAGCAATAACAACCACCAGACTTGGAAAAAATGCCATTTTCAAATGTATTTTCCTTTTCCACACCTGGACCTGCAATGTGTGCTCTCATATCATCATGTCACTGTTTTATTAACACCTTGCAGAGCACAGAAGCTTTTTTGAAGGAATACCACCTGCTCATGAAGATACTTAAACACAGAATATCCCAACAAAAATCAGCTATACATTTTTACAGACTACACAGCAGTGACTTAGTGATGAGATCCAGCCCATCTTCCTGACAAAAACGGTATTGCCTAACTGGCAGGCTGGTTAGCTTTCTGAAAGTTTTATCTGCACATACATCTCCCATAAAAGGGCACAGGGGCAGTGTATCACTGGATTCTCAGGATGACTGAAAAGGTAAGACTTTGTTGCAAGCAAAAGAATTCCAACTAATGAATTTGAACATCTCTATTTTCATGAGGGTAAAAAAGCATATGTGTGTGAGGTGTTCAAAACAGATGGTAAAAGTATTAAATAAATGCAACAATTCCTACTGGGTAGCAGCCCCAGCTGAGAGGAAGAAGAGAAAATAATACAAAATTCTGACAAAATGTCAACACATAAGAGTTTTTAATCCTACAGCTGAAATCCAACAGTGGTTCCTTTTGGTTGCAATTCTCTTTCTGAAGTGAAGTCTGCTCTTTGCAATTCATGTCAAGGACTGACTGATGAACTCGAACAGACTCCTACCAAGCCTTGTGGATTCCAAAGGTGCCTCGGGCTGTTGAAAAGGGACAACACATGAAAATAGGTGCAAAACATGTACAAGTCCTGTTTGAGAGCTGCAAACTCTGAAAATCTTACCCATGGGGCAGACCAGACATTCAGCTGTGGATCCCAGAAGACCTGAGCAGTTCCATGTGAGAGAAAAAAATGCTTCTTGATTTTGTACTAGATCCAGAATTTTCAGTGCTGCAAAATTTCCATGGCAGTTCTTTCCCAGCTGCTCAGTTCTCAAAGCAGGAAGGACAGAAGCAAGCTAAGAGGCCAGCTCCCAAGGGAGCCTGGAATTTCTTTGCTCAGATACAGAGAAATGGTACACATAATGGCATATTTTGAACCAAGACTGTCTTTCATCCAAAGAATAATAAAAATATAAAATACTGAGATTCCTTCAAAATTTTTTATATTTGAATAAATGCTTATCCTGAACTATTACAACCATCCCAAAAAAAGATTTCCAACATACAACCAGAAGAAAATACCCCTTGAGTGAAGAGCTACAATAAAATTTTCAAGCAAATGCAAAAGTCTAAGAAACTGAGTGGGGAACAGATACCAATTTTACCATTTAGGAAGGAAAGGAAGGCAGGTTCTATAGAATTAATGGGCTCCTTTCTTCTAAAACAATCAGCAATGAAGCAGTGCAGAGAAGTTAGCTTGTATAAACTTCAAGGTGGAATCTCTCAGTAGGAGAAGAGGACAAGTGCCACTTCACAAAGCTCAGAACAGGATGGTTTCTATATGGACTCATGAAGAATTGTTTCTTTTAAAACCAGTCCTAGAAAAAGCTTCATAAGGGTGAAACAGGAGTGCCAAATTTTCTTACAGACTTTAAGCTGCAGTGAAAAAAAAAAAAAACACTCTTGCTCAGGAGCACATTCAAAGGACACCTCCAAGATACTTCTCACTGGAGCAATTTGGAGTTCTTGCTCACAAATATGGTGCAATCAAGCAGAAAGGTGTGGGAAAACACAGGCCACTGAATATTTTCAGCATATTTTCAGAGCAGGAAATGTCTGTAAAGCAAAGGTTACGACTGTAACAGCAGGAAAATAACTTGTTTAAACAATACTGCAAACTTCACAAAGAAAGGTATTCATCATACATAGGCCTGCACACTCATTTGTGCTTCTCTCAAGTTTGACATCCCCAATCCCTACAGAATCTTGACAAAGATAAATCTCAGACATGACAAGACCCTTAAACACAATCTTATTAAAAAGAAAAGTTAGTTCAGTTGCAGATTCATATTCCTGAATGGCTAAATACTGAAGGCCATGTATTCTACCCAGTACACCCTGTTATATTTCCTTGAAAGCTCATTTACCTGCTTTAGACAATTACTAAGAAAAGGGATTTTGCAAGGAGAAGGGAAGAAATTAGGAGATGACTCTTTGAGTAGATGACTCCCAGAGATTTTCAGGAGTGACTCTGAAGGTGCCTCATAGGTGCTCTTTTGCTTTGCCGGTGAGTAAGGATCTCTCTCTATAGGAAACTCTGAAACAAATGTGTTTACCTGTAATGCAGAAACATGCTTTTAGCTGTATTGGGAATACTTAATACCGCAATGGATGAGCGCAGTAGATTCACACTTCACCAGGCAGGGTTAACAGTGTAGGAGGATCTGTGCTTTTGCCTGCAAAGGGGGACGTGTGAGAATCACATATCAACCCAGTACTCTACACCATGCTTCTTGATACATATCTTCATTACAGTGTGCACAGAATCTCTTAGGTAGATTTTACTTATAATCTTGTACACTTAGGCTGGTGGCCTTTACACTTGGCCAAGAAAAAGTGGGTAGAACTTTAAGTCCTGACAACAGTCTGATAGCTTCACACAATTCTCCACTATGACCAGATGGACTGGGGCAGAGGCAGGGGAAGAAAAACTGTCACAAATGTTCTGCTCACTACAGTACAGAAAATGGAGGGGTTGGTCTCCAGCAGCCTTTGCTCCATAACAGAGGGCAGCACCATGAGGACTTAGAAATGGAAAGGCTAAACCAAATGCCTTTCACCTGGGCTAACTCTGTGGTAAAAGGCTTGAGCGTTGGCAACCTTTGTTTTAAAACATTTAACCACATTGTGTTGGAATACAGAGAGAAGAAACTTCTCTTAAAAACCAAAATACCTAGAAAGGTCAAAACATGGAATTAATAAAAAGATATTTTAAAGAAAGCTGGAAGTCTCTTGGATGTGTAACATTCACAAGTCAAAGGTTATATGCTTTGGTACGCTGCACTGATGCCCTTTATATTCTTCATTTGACTGTTTGTGGGAGGGCTTCCCACTGTGTGAAACATCACTGGTCAGACTTTTCTCCTTGTTTTCTCCTGTTCATTCTTTAACTCCAAGATATTTTCCAAACCATGTTTTAAATTGATAATACCTGGTCAGTTTAACCAAATACCTAAGTTTTAGCTACAGGCTTTTTCAAAGCAGAAAAACTGTTATGGATATTTCCTTTTTGGGTAAATTATGCAGATCTGCAGTTCAATAAAGCACATACCTGACTCTCACTCAAGCCATCAGGCACTTGAGAACATGCTCAAGAAAAAAACCACAGGCCTCTGTTCAGCTGAGCTGGGCACTGCTACTTCTTTCCTGCTGATGTGCCTGTATCCTTGTGCAACTGGAGATCCTTGCAGGAGTGGGAGTTCTCTGTCCCAAGAGAAGCAACCACCTTTGCCTCTCTTTCTCAAGTGACAAAATACAATGCAACAGCTAGGAAACAGGAATTTAGGAAAAAAGCAGGAGAATAACTTCTTGCTCTTCAGAGGACTTTCTAAACAAACCTGTTCAAAAACATAAAAAGACAGATTTGCAGAAGGGGTTGTTTATGGGAGAGATTCAGCTTGCCTGTTCACAGGCACACAGTGATTTTTGACACTGCTTAGAGCATTCCAGGCACCCACATGGGCTGGCAAATATGTGTGACACAAGACTTTCCAGCCATCTCTACTCTTCTGGAGTGGCAGCCATAGGCCACACAGGCTACTCTCCATAATGCCTTGAGGTGACATCAGGTCTCTTAAATGGTTGGACTCCGACTTTCTGCAGCCTGGTTCTTCCCTAGACAGGGAATGACAGTAACATCTGTGAGCGAGAAACTCTCTAGAGCTAACCATGTGGCAGAGCCAAATGCATTGCATGAGCGTATGTTAAATCTGGTCCTTTCCTGGCACCTGGCTCAGCAAAAGTTTCTTAAGTGTGTGGGATCTACTGAGCTTTGCTAAAGATCAGTGCCCCTGGTTTCTGTCTCAAAAGCCACGTAGGTTCACCTAAAAAATGCAGCTGGGTGAGAGTGGGTAATAGTCATGCTTCCCTTTGATAGCTAACCACTGTGGGACACAGCTACTATCCAAACCCAGGGGTTTGGCCAGGGCTTGAGGCAACTTATGCTCCCTTTCTGCTCATGATCACTTACTCTCTGAAGCCAGATGAACCTTCACTTCTTTCCCAAGCAAAGCTGCAACCCTGGACAGAGGCACTCACGCCCAGCCAGGCTGGGGTCTTGGTATGCAGCGTGCTCACCAGGCAAGTGTGAAGGTTACAGAGAGAACTGAACCTTGGTCTCTCACATCCTTTAACTTGCAAGTTTTTTACAAAAAGCTATGAACTCTACTTCCTCCCCTATTGTTTTCAAAAAAAAAAAAGGGGAGGGAGGAGAGGGAAGCACCTGCATCTTGTCCAGCAGAATGCTTTTTGACTGTGTTTCTCAAGTGACATTTGCAAAGGAACACCATTTCTAAATCCAGATCAGATTTATGCATGAACTAGGCAAGAAGCAGCTCCGTTTGGTCCCAATCAAACCTCTGCACAAACCCAGAAAAACACTTCTCACTCACAGAGAATACAAAGACCAAACCCTGAAATACAAACAGGATATTTCTGGCAGCAAAGTAAGATTTTTATGATCCCATTTTGAGATTCAAACAAAACATACAAGCTTAAATGTTTTCTGTGTGACTGTTCATGACAGATGCTCTTGACCCCTTTGACCAGACTGGTGGTGCTTTGGTACAAGCTCCGGAAGAGGTGAAGGCCTGAGTCGTAGCCAGGCTGTGAACTCCTCTAGTTCTAATCTGTCCTCTGAAAACCCACAAAGGAGCAGAATGACACAGTGAGCATCAGTTCGTTTGAGCTTGTAACACTGATCATATGATTAACACATGAATAGTAGGTGGCTTTTCCAAGACTCACTTATCAAGGAACAAAGAAAGTTGTGAGTACAAGGAGTCTCCTGCATACCTTTCCCATAGCAGGTAATTTGGCTACAAGCCAACCACTTTATCCTATGACAGCCTAAGTGAGCCTCCTTTGTGCTCTCCCAGCTAGGCAGTGTGGCTGCATGACGGTGGTCTCCCCTTGAGCTGGGACACCTTGGGGTTCCTCCCTGAGGCAGAGAGACCTAGCAACAGCAGATATTTGGTGAGCAACCAATATAATGTATAATCTTGTAGTATGGTAACTTTGATTTTGTCTCGGTAACTTGGCTTGCATGCTGAATTAATACTAATGAAACGTTACATAAATTTTGCATGTATGATGCCTTAGACAAAAACCATTAACCAAGCCTGAGACTAAGATTAGACCTAGCTGCACCTAAGCTCCATCAGGAGTTTAGAAAGCAAGGGGGTCTACTCTGAACCTTGTCACTCAATGGGAGGGTCCTCCTTACTCTTTACATCCCCAGTCTCTGTGGATCATTCTAACTTGAGTGTAACTCAGTTTTCCTTTGTATGATTCTTCCATGCAGTAATTAAAACAGTGAACCTTGCCATTGAACTTTGTTAAGTTGTACTTTTACAACATCATATTAAAACCACTTTTGCTAAAACTTTGTCAGTGATTCCTTAAGCATTCTAAGTCACCCATTCCCAACACTGTTACTGGAAGCTGTGAAAACAGCTAATTGGGTTAAGTGCCCATCTCATGTAAACGTCTCTGTAAAATTTATCAGACATCTATCTGCATCTTTCAGCAATTAAATGACTTATTGAATCTGTCTTCATTTATTTAAAGAGAAGAAGGAGTGAGAACATAACTATGCTTTGTGTAACTGAAGTGATTTCAGGATAAATAAAGATTTTTCAGGATAAATTTAAAGATTAAAAAAAGCTATATCAATAAATATGAAGGGCAGATTAAATTTATTTCCCTATAGAGGATAATCACTCTATGAACCAATATGATTATTTAATATACTTAGAAACTCAGTTCTAAGTGTTTACATTTTCTATCAATAATTGACTAAAGTAGTCGAGGTTTACTGAACCTCTGATAGAGGTTTTACTACAACTTATATCAACTAAGTTCTTACTGGGAAAGCCTTCAAAGAGTAACAGGCACTTTCTTATACCATCAGTTATAAAATGAAGCATGCAAGTCCTAGCTTTAACACAGCAGCCAAAATAAAAAGCATGAAATGGGAAGGACTGCTATAATCACTCGTCAGAAAGTGTCACTTTTGCTCACTAGTTTCTCCTCCTAAATTTATGAGCTTTTATTGCAGAAGAGCACAAGCTGTCCCACGCAAGCATCTTTGCTGCCCAAATTGTCATCTTCTTCTCAGTCCCGGGCTGGAAACTGCCCAGCTCTTTGTTTTCTACAAGCTCACGGGACCCAGCTGAGTTAACTCTAATCAATTTAATACATTAGAATGATAATTTAATTACAGTTCTCACTGTGCTCCAGGAAGCTTATGGAGAAAGGCAGACAGGTTACAGCTCACCTGGCTGGCTGGAATTTTTTTTTTTGTTAAAGAGAGATCTAACAATTGAAGTTATTTGGAATGCCTTTGCTCCCTCTGAAAATAAATCTTCTACATCTTCCTCAGGTTATATTGAAGAAAAAAAGCAGGCAAAGTGCTAAGAATTAGATAAGAGAGACTAGGTGCACATACAGTGGAGAGAGTCAGATTTTAAGAGTTCTGGATGAAATGTATTTAGGAGACAACTTGTAAATACTGTGGCAATTAATAGCTAAATTTTGTCTGATAAAAACCTAATGTGGCCCTATTAACTTTAGCCCAAGGGTACAATGCAGGCCAAAATTCCCTCCCTGCTCCATGCCATTGTTTAGTGGGCCAGAATAACTGAATTAAAACTAATTTATTAACAATTAAAATAAAATAAAACCAGACATAATTTAAAGATCTGGAAAAAGGATCTAGTACCATTCTTTTTTATGACTAAAACCACAAATAAGAAACCCAACTATGCATACAATTAACATCCTTCAAGTGCAGAATCAAATGCTTAGCAGTAGTGGAAGAAATAGAAAAAAAACCACAAAAAGATGTTATAAACAGATATAATACAAAAGCAAGGAATCTGACACTGCAAATAATAACTAACATGCCTGTAGGAATAAATACTGCCAGAACACATCCCTTGATCAAATTGTAATACAAGTAGAACAAAAATACATGCTTTGAAAGACAGAATTTGCTTGTAAGGGGATAAAGATGTTCCTGTGTTTCTTGTAGTATATTACTGAAAAATTAAGTCCAACTAGTAGTAGTATGTAATTTGTCACATGAACTGTAAAACCGCTAGAAGGCTCACCAATGTTTTAAAGGACTGATAAATCAAAATCTGAGTTGCAGATAAAAAATTTGTGCAAAGTGTCATAAAATTTGTTACCAGCACTTCTGTAAGTTGTGCTATGGATACAGTCATAAGAAATAACCTAAATTCACAGATGATGATCTACTGTTTGTCATGGACTGAAAAAACTGCAGAATGCCTGAGAACAAACATATAAACAGGAAATAAAACAAAAGTCAGTTTGGAAACACTGCTGAGCTCAAAGAAACTTTATACTCAAGGGTAGAAGAAGTACCTACTTGGATAATGGTAACAGATATAGCAGTCTACATGGTTGGAGGTACATATAACAATGAGTGAACTGGGCATCTCAGCACAGAGCAAGGAGGACAGATGAGAGTAGAAAGAACATTGAGGACCAAATTCTCAATCACCTTTTCACTACAGCAAGGACAAGATGGCCACTATTATGCTTTCTTGGTGTCCAGTAGCTTTTTGTTCTTCAGTCTGGCCTTGCACTACAGTGTCTTAAACCCTACAGAAAACCTTAGTTTGAGGTCTGGGCTTTGGCCTCTGACACCTATTATCACTGACAACGCACTCAAGCTAATAGTGCCATTGCCCAGCAGAGACTGGAGAGGCTGCCTCTGCCTCCCGAGGAGATGGGCTGAGCCCAGCAGTGGGAGTGTCATCTGTTTCTTCAAAGCTGAAATCAGCATCTCACCTCCTGGACTGGAAAAAGAACACTCCAGAAAAATAGTGAACTTTGAGCCCAGGCGCATGCATGTTCCCTTTCTAGTCTGTTCCTGGGAGGTATTAATGAACAACATCCCTCCCTTGCTTCAGCTGAAGCCTTGAGTTTCCCAGGAGTGGAGGGGGGGAGGGAGAGAGCAGTGAGCTCTGCTTTCAGCTGAAAAGCAGTAAGTAGGCACTTGGGTCTGTCTGAGAAATGCAGCTTCTCCCTCAGCTAGGATTTCTCAGCCACAGCTGGCTCCTGTCCAAACTGGACGTTGTTGTGAATAAGGATTCACTACTGAATACAGAGTTCCCAAGGTTACGACCACAACTTAGGGTTCCACTGTCCCACATCTAGGGTTTTACTGTGAGAAAACAGTGAGTTAAGATCAAACCTGAGCTCTGACATACCACACGAGCAGTTTTTGATCTGCTGTAAGTTATCCCCAAAAGACCATTCCCTGAAGGCAAAGGTGGCACAGCAGTACATGCAGTAGTTCCTTTGCAGGGGCATGCTGACAGTCACTCCACTGGCTCTTCGAGAGGGCCACCTTAGAGAGCCTTCAGCAGAACCCAGAATTTCCTCCACCCTGCTTCTAAGGAGATGATTAGACCAGAAATGAGAGTCTTTATACTGCAGGGAATCTGGCATAAAGCAATTTCAGAGGAAAACAGGAGCTAGTCCACTACATCTCAACTCCCAACAAAACAGATCATGCTTTTTTCCCCATATTTGAAGGTGTTTGAAGGTGTAGAAGCAAAAAAGCAGAAATTACAAGTCACCTGGGACTATAAACAGAAGACAGCATGCCCTGGGACAAGTCCTCTCTGTATGACTATAGACATTGATTATTGTCTGCAATTCTGGGAACATCAATTTGAGAAACATTTTTTTAACAATTCGCTCCATAGAAGCCTCTGTCACAAGAAATAAAACTTCTAAATTACATACACTACACTGGGTGGCACAAATGAGAAGAGAAACCACTGAAAATAATGAAAAAAACATGCCAACTCTTAGTGAAGCCTGTCATTTGGCTCTGAGTGAGGTTGCAAGGAGATCAGATGAAGTAAGTACAGGAGCATATCCCGTGGCATCCACAACTAAGACAACACCACAGCTTGCTCCTACACACCTGTAACGACCAGTTTCTTCTCTTGTCTGGCTGAGGCCCATTTTCTACCATGGGTATTGATACAAAGCAGTACTTATTCCTCAAAGAGTGGCAGTGAATTCAGCAGGAAAATGTGTGAAAAAGGCATATCCTTTTTATTTCTTTCCCTAAGTGCAACAACAAAGGCTTTTGCCTCCCTTCTACTCTTATTATTTCCCCCCTTATTTCATTCACCTGGTCTGATAAGACCTTCTGTGTTAGATGGGCTTTACTTCAAGTTTCTCTTTTCTTTCTATTATTTCTTCTCACCTCTCAATATTCACGTGTCTCCTGAGATCATCAAAGAAAAATTATTTCCATGTTAGTTAGGAAATACCACATAATTTCAATCTTTGTTCTGTTAAATTACTGTCATCTTTCCCTCTTCCCACATTTCTCGTAGTCTTAAAATAGATATCTATCATTTTGCATAGTATCCTATCCATGCCTACCAGGTTGCACTGAACTTTTCCAGCATGACTGCTCTTTTAGGCAAAGAGAGGGTCTTCTCATTATTAATGACTTACTTCAGACCACCTGTGAAGGCTGGATTCATCCTCTTATTGTTCTCTGATTATTCAGCTCTTTTCCACCCTGCAGATAGCTCTTTACCATGCTTTGATGGAAACTGTTAGTATATCTAACACTCATTACTCCTGTGTTTTGCATTTCACAAATTGACTTATTTTTCAAACTGTTCTGGGATGGTAATTGTCTTCCTTTTATCTTCACTCTGTGGGTGTTCCCCAGGACTCTTCTGTCACTTCCCCACTCTTTTTCTCTTCATCCTTGGCAACCAGCATTTTTATCTCCATTCATGGTACATGTTATCATTTGTCAGATGACAAGCCATTGTATTCCTCTTTTCATTCTTTCTCCTTATCTATCTTTGATTTTATTGTTGCTTTTCTTTTTTCTTCTCATTTTTCCATGGATGAAAAAAATGGCTACCATAATTTGATTTACCTTAAAGCATATATTTTCATGACATATTGCCATATGGCATAGAGAAACCTGATCTACCTCTAAACAAGCCAGCTCAGGACATGGGAGAAGGGTAGATATGAAAATGCAGTTATATTGTTCCTGATACCCAGCATATCTTATTAACAGCTAGCTACATGTCTACAAAGCACTGCACTATATATATATGTATGGACTCATGTAAGATGTAGATATCTTGTTCCAGACTTCTCCAATCCTCCTGTGGCTGATGTTTCATCAATGATGACGTCTCTAGGTAACATCTAGCTGAACTACTACTAAGATGATTGATTTAGGGCAATGGAGCAGAAACCTACACTCTATTCCTGGATTAAATACTTCGCACATGCCTCAAACAAGTTATTTACTCCATCCTGTCGTGGTCTCTCATTTTTAGTGAGAGATTAACAATAGCTAGAATGTTACAGTAGAGGTCATGAACAGTATAAACATCAGACAGCTGGGAAGACCTAGGTAAACAATTGCAGATGTGGTCACTCGACACTTGAGCTTTCTCCAGTTAGCCTTACTCCCTGCTCAGTTTGGTTGTTAAGGAGACCACAATTTTCAGGCAGGTTTCACACTCTTGTTACAGTAAATTCCTGTCTGTAGAGCCTGATCTCACATCTTTAGTTATGTGATACTAGCAACACCAGTTTCCTTCCAGCTTTGCCTTGTTCTTTTCTTCACTATTGTCTAAAACATCTGTGTAATCTTTTCAGTTTAATATTTTTACCTTCCTGTTTACCTTTTTCACACTTGCTCTCTGCCTGTTTATAAGGATTAATTAGTCCCGTGCCATTTGAAATCACTTTCCAAGGGCAATAACTAGCTCAGAGAAACAGCAGGAGCTTCATCAGCTGTGGTAGTTGAAAATGAATCAGTAAAGAACTCCAGAATATATAGCAGAACAGGTTTCTTCTGCCAAGGGCATGCTTAAGAATGACATTTGAGTTTCTGCCCCAACCGATCTCTGGGATCAATGTTTTAAAAGATGCATTTCTGACAGAAAGAAGCTGTGGCATACTCAAGGTCCAGGGAGTGGATGTACTGCAAGCTCTGCAAATTCTGCATTGGATGAGCCTTTAGTAGAGTAACATCAAGCTTTTGGGAAAAAAAATTAATGGAATATCTCCATGGATCTTAACAAATGATTGATAAAGGCAATTTGCTTTGGTTTGGGAACTACCGTACCCACAGAGACAAATGCCCAGTTGAATCTACCATTCCCTCTGAGAGGCACAACCATTCCTCCAAGTAAAGGAGAAAGCCCATAAATCACCTGAATTATTATGTGATGTTTTTTTCACCATCTCCATCATGAAAGTCATCTTGGAAGTGTAAGAGCTGATAAAAACTTATGCCAATTACATATTGTCAATGTAAAACCTGAAATCAGTAAATAAGGACCTTGTCCGTTTTCTGTGCCTCCCTTCTCCTGACAGGTCAATGTTAATATGTTTTTTCCCCTCTCAAATGACATAGAGAATAAAACAGCAGAGAAACAAGACAATTTGTCCTACGCCTCATCATTTAGAAATTCAAATATAGTTTCACTAACAGAAGCTGTTAAATACAAGAAAGAGCCTTTATTTAACTAATGGTAAAAATAATTGTACAATTATTTTGCCATTTTTGTTAGTGTTTTAACATTTTCCGTTCTTTGCAGTACTTATAATTCAGTTATTTCTTAAGACAAGATTAAATTGCCAGGGACTTTTAAAAAATTATTTACAATCAAAATATCATATGCAGCAATCACAATTACTTCTAGGAATCATTTAATATTACACTGACAGCTGTCAGAATTCATGACTCTGAGTGTTAATTACAAGGATTAATTGATATAGAGGAATTTTCACTGGTAGAGGCTCAGAATCAAAACTCAACAACATTTGTGTGTTTGTAGAATACACAGTGCACTCAGTTTTGAACAATTTTTCCAAGGAAGAAACTTTATTTTCTGAGATTCCCATATAATCCTGTTCTTTCATGTAGATTTTTCACTGTCACATGGATTGAACCTATATTTTTCTACACTGTGAGGAGGAAAAATAGTAGTGGAACAAAAGCAAAATCTACATAGATAAACACATGCTAAATGGGGAGAAACAGAAGGGCAATAGCCTGGCAGCACTGCCCAAAAAACCAACCCATACACCATACATGAACTCCTACCTAAATTCCTGATACTCAACCATCTAAACAAAAGCAGGTAGAAGATTGACATCCTTAAACATATTTTTAGTGTAAAATAAAGAGACCTGACAAAAAAAAAAGACAAAAAGCACTTGTTTTTTCAGGATGGTGGGACCGAGCTAAATTCAATACACAGTTCTAGATTTCATGATGTTTGCTTTGCTCTGTAGATGGCTAATGCATCCTTACAGAGTCAGTCAACTTCCTCCCCATTCTTCCTTCATGTCCACTTTGTAAAACAGGTGTCATGCTAATCTACTTACGTAACAGAGCTAACAGGGACATTAGATGCTGACATGAATGCTTTATGCCGACAATAGTTTGACTCAAGAACTATGCTAAATACTATAATCAGTACAACTGCCACTCTCTTCACTAAGAAATTTTCTGTGCCTTTTCAGAAAGACAGATGTCTGTCAGGTCATATACACAATACATACATCAGATAAAGTTCATGGCAGACTGGTGTAGTTCCCAGTGACTGGGAAAGGGGAAAAAAAACCCCAATTTTTAAAAAGGGAAAGAAGGAAGACCTGGTGAACTACAGGCCAGTCAGTCTCACCTCTGTGACTGGCAAGATCATGGAGAAGAACCTCCTGAAAACTATGCTAAAGCACATGGAAAACAGAGAGGTGATTGGTGACAGCCAACATGGCTTCACTAAGGGCAAATCATGCCTGAAAAATTTGGTAGCCTTCCACAGTAGGGTTACAACATTGGTGGATAACAGAAGAGCAACAGGCATAACCTACCTGTACTTGTGCAAACCATTTGATACTGTCCCACACAACCTCCTGGGGTCTAAAATGGAGATAAATGGATTTGATGCATGAAACACCTGGTGGATAAGAAATTGGGTGGATGTCACACTCAAAGAGTTGCAGTCAACGGCTCAATGTCCAGCTGGAGACCACTGATGAGTGGTGTCCCTCAGGGGTCCATATGGGGACCAGTATTATTTACATCTTTGTCAGAGACATGGACAGTGGAATTGTGTGTATGCTCAGCAAGTTTGCAGATGACAGCAAGTTGGGTGGTGTGGTTGATACTCTAGAGGGAAGGGATGCCATCCAGAGGGATCCTGACAGGCTAGAGAGATGGGTCCATGTGAACCTCACAAGATCAACAAGTGCAAGGTCCTGCACCTGTGTGAGGGCAATCCCAGGCATGAATACAGGCTGGGTGATGAGTGGATTGAGAGCAGCCCTGCAGAGAAGTATTTGGGTGTATTGGTGGATTTGGCAATGTACATTAGCAGCCCAGAAGGCCAATCGCATCCTGGGGTGCATCAAAAGAAGTGTGGCCAGCAGGTTATAGGAGGTGATTCTCCCCATCTACTCCACTCTCATGACACCCCACCTGGAGTACTGCATCTAGTTCTGGTGCCCCCAGCACAAGAAGGACATGGACATGTTTGAGCAGGTCCAGAGGAGGGCCATGAAAATGGTCAAATGGCTGGAGCACCTTTCCTGTGAAGAAAGGCTGAGAGAGTTGGGCTTGTTTAGCATAGAGAAGAGAAGGCTCTGTGGAGACCTTATAGCAGCCCTCCAGTATTTAAAGGGGGCCTACAGAAAAGATGGGGAGGGACTCTTCATGAGGGAGCACAGTGATAGGGCAAGTGGTAACAGTTTTAAACTGAAAGAGGGTAGTTTTAGATTAGATATTAGGAAGAAATTCTTTACTGTGAGGGTGGTGTGACATGGAATACGTTGCCCGGAGAAGTTGTGGATGCTCCATCCTTGGAAATGTTCGAGGCCAGATTGAATGAGGCTTTGAGCAACTTGATCTAGTGCAAGGTATCCATGACAGGGGTGCTGGAATTAAATGATTGTTAAGGTAGATTCCAGCCCAAACCATTCTATGAATCTATTCTATGATTCTATAATACAATTACTCTGGAGGAGAAAGAGAGTCACTTAAAGGTGGAAACAACACAAAGATTATATTTACTGGAAGTTAGGTATTGCAGGCATGTTGTCAGCTTCTCCAGGGATGTGAAAATCTTGTTTGGAACTGAATAATTCAGTTCAATCTAGATCAGACCACACAGTCCTTTCTGTTAAGCTTTTATGAAAGAATTATGAGAAAGTGTTTTGAATTCATTTTCACCTAAACTTCTACTGGTCAATATCCATTGGCCTGCAGCAGTTGGTCAAACACACTTGTTCCCTTTTATTAAGAGCTAGAAGACAGCTATACAATGTTATGAAACATTAAAAATAGTAGAATTCATTTCTGGTTGTGCAGGCTGCAAAGGGGAGGACATGTGCAACCCCATATTTGGGAGAAGCAGGTCACCTTCTCCATGTTCCCAGGTGCAACAGGAATGTCATCTCAGACACACAGCACACACACACACCAGCCTTGAAGTAAGCAGTCAAGGCTCTTATTTGTTACAGTCATGAAAATGAGAAGAAAAAGCCAGAATTTCCTAGAAAGGCAGCAGACTTAATTTAAAATTCCTTTGTAGAATCTTCAAACTGTGTAGATTAATCAGTTTATTTTAAAGAATTTTTTTTCCTTCCTTCTCCTCAAATTCTGCTTCATTACTGCAATACGTTCTTTACATGCATGTGGGGAAGAAAGGTGAGAAGTAAAGAGATGTGACCAAAGAAAGAAATTATGTTTTTTTTCCATTTTTGAGTTTTTAACAAATTTCACAAGAATTAAAAATTTTAAAGTGGTAAAAGTTCTGAGAAAAAGGCTTTTACTAACTTGCTTCATAGACAGTGTTTACATTCACTATTATTCCATGTAGCTTGTACAATATAAATCAATCATCAGCCCTGCACATAGCCCAGACAATCAAGGTGATGACTATAGTGAAATAAAACTTTCTCAGGACTTGAAAAGTAAGTGATACCATTCTACACCGCTCCTCTTCAGCAGTCTTTCCTGATCTATAAACACATTTGGGCAAGCAGAAGGGAATCATTATGAAATGCAGTCCCTGCAGAAGTTCTCTAAGTTGTTTTAGCAAGTCAGAAATAAAAACAAGACACCAGATAAAATTATTTCTGTAACTTCAGAAGACAGATGTGCTTTGCACTATTGTATGCACTTTTTGCAGTAGCATCAATATGCAGAATTTTGGATGAAAATGCTTAAAGGACACCAGCATACCACAGGCACAAACAGGTGAAGAAAGGTTTCAGGAACATGCTCAAGGGAAATGTAAAAGCAAAGAAACAAAACCCCACACCCTAGAAAGAAAGTTTCTAGGGAAAAAACACTCTAGGGTTTAATTGCAACAGGAATGTTCCCTTTCAGAGCTCAATTCTATTCAGATTATCTTCTAAAGTAGAAGTTTCTTACAAACTTCTTACAAGTCAAGAAGAAGTTAGGAAAATGCATGAAGGACTTAGATTCTGCTAAGAACTTTTGCAGCCTAATTGTTCCTAAACTACATGCAAAGAAAGCAGAAAGTGCCCTGAGATGCACAGTTTTCCCAGCCTATCTCTTTTCTGATTGATTAGCTAAGGATGCAACGCATGTTGCAAACAAAACAGACGGACAGGAAAAGGGAATTCCTTATGCTGTTTTCTCAGCTGCAGGCTAAAATACAAACAGCTTCACTAATAGATGAACAATCCTTTTCAGTACACATCTTTCCAGGGCCAGAGTCTAAAAACTAGAACAAACAAATAAAAAAAATTAGAAGTTGCACCTAAGTAAGAACCCACAGAATAAAGACACCATTTAAAAAGTGTCCTTTTTTTTTTCCCCAAAAAAGGAAGTTTTTTGAGAGGAAGAATACCACAAAACATTTGCTAAGGACTAGCTAGATGGAAGTAGGGAAATGTTAACTAGCTTTATGAGATTTTGGTTCTTGGAAAAAACAATGAGGATGTGGGGATTTACCACGCTGGAAGGAATGAGTAGTTATTTTTACATCCAGGAACAGATAGATGGACTCTGCAATATATAGTGGCAAAGTCAGCTTCCTAATCTAGTAAAACTTTTCAAGTCAGTTTATATTCAGCAGGAAGAATTCCCTTGATTCCTTCTAAAAATGCCAAGAGTTAAAGACAGAAAAATCATTCCTGCATCCAACAAAGATAGAAAAAAAATAAGAAAGAAAAAGGAGCAACTCCCATGGAAGTGTAAATGGTAGGTATAACTGTGTTTGAAGGTTATAAAGGAATCAAGATCTATAAAGGAAACTTTGAGCAGTTATTTTAATTGGCAGATATATCTGAAAAAATGGATAGGAAAGCTTTTATAGATATTAGTTACTTCAGAGAAATTTTGGTTTTTTATTTAAAATAACTTAAATCACTTTGTGAACCTAGTTAAAGACTGATTAGACAAGCACTTAGACAAGAAGAAAGTCCAAGAACAGCTGAGCTTAAAGAAGGTAGATCCATCACAGACAGAACAGGGCCTATTATGGCTTATTTATTTTAAGAACAATTAATTTTTCTCTCTGCAACCCATCAATTTATGTAAGTAAAACCATGTAAGTTACCTTGCAGTTTTTAAAAAGTAGAGTGATCAAGACAGTCATGAATGCAGAACTTTCAGAACATCAGACATGCATTCATTTTCCCCACTCATACTGTTTTTCCTCCAATTGCTTTTAGCCCTAGACAATGCAGCAAACATAGTGAGATAGCAGCTCTCCCAGATCACATGCTAATGAACTCCATTACTTTGACCTTTAAAGCCTTATTTTTTTTTTTTTTTTTTGTTACCTGAGGATAACAGAAGGAAGTCTCATTATCCTAGGAGAGAACTGAAGCCCATAAAATAGCAAGGGTGGTATTTTTTGCCATAATGGTTTTCCCCCCCTTCTTTGTGTTGCTGTTTGTCCCCTATTCCTCCAGGCCAAAGTAGTTGGCCCAGAAAAAAGAAAATGGCCACTTTGGTGGGAGCACAGTAATAAAACAATCATCTGATCCCTACCATATATTCCAGAAAACCCAGACATATTGTCCTAATCAATGTTGGTCTAGGAAGAATGTTTGGGCATCATGAGCAATCAGAAAGGACAAGAGAGATTGAAGTTTAAAAAAAAAAAAAAAAAAGTCACTTGAGGATAGTATAGGAGACTGCATGGGAAAAAAAAAAAAGAAGAAAAAAGAAAGAGAAAAAAGGGGAGAAAAGAGAAAAAAAATAAAACTTACCAAGTGGCTTAAATAGTCTTTACTACCAAGTGCTCACTTGTATCCTCTACACCTGAAGCTTTGTTGGCTCATGAGAGAGGTGATCCAGACCAGTTTTCTAGAGGGATCCTGTTAAGGAAACTAAAAACCTAACAGGACATTTGTCTGGGTCACTGTAAAACACTGCTAAGTGTTATTTCTAAACAATTGCATGCATATTTATCAAATGAAGTACAATTAATAGGATGTATTTTCTCCCATAGTAATCTGTGCTTAAACCAGTTGTGATGGCACTAGGGAGTACACCCTTCAGATGCATGAGCCAGATATTCAGAGATCTGATTAAACAATTTGAAACACCTAATTTTGGAGACCTGTTGCCTGTAAAAAGTGATGTTAGAAGAGGTTTCAGAAGTCTATAAACGGATAATGGCAGAGATGATAAACTGCTGTTATAAAGTGCTAATGTCAGGGAGGTTTTACTTCACCTTTACCCTACAGCTGGATCATTCTCCATAAACTGAACATTTCTGAAGGAGCATAAGTGTCAGGTGAACAATACTGACGCAGCTATTAGTACTTAGAGATATGCTGTTTACCTCCTGCTACATACTGATAGGGAGTAAAAGCATGTTTGCATAACATCCCTGAGGAAACCTTGTGCTGATTCAGCTGTATATTTTGGCTGCAATATATAAGGCTTGCTCCATGGAGAGATGCTTATGTCACAGATATTCATGGGACTTTGAACAAAATAGAAATCAAATAAGTTATTGAAGAGAATTTTGCAGGTAACAGATAAACAGGTAGTAATAACAGCATTTCCATATTAAATAAATATGAGAAAACAGCACCCCTCTGCAACATCGCTTCCACTTTTTTTCCCCCCTCCCTCCTTAAATGTAAGTAAAGTTGTTAATTCCAGAAGACTGGTCTTACACAGTGTAAAGTGAATGGAGTTGTGCTATTTTATAGCTACCAGAGCTACAACAAAGTGTATTTTTCTCAGCCCCAGGTTAGGAAATTAGCAATAAACAGCAAAAGATTCAGATATATGCTGTGAGCAGGTGAGTGCTACAGGATAACTGTAATTGGAATGTCAGCTCTGGCAATGTGTCTTCATTGCTGTTCATTTCACCCAATCATTACTTACCTATGACTTGAAAGTAACTAAGAAAGTTTCATAGGATTATACAGAATTAAACAATGCGTCTTAAATGTGTTTCATCCAGCCTAAGTATTTGTGCAGCCTTTCTTGTGCTTACATACAGTGCTTTGGCACATTTTATCGTGATGTATTAGGCAAGTTTGTTACTCTTGGCACAAGCTTTGATGGGAAGGCTATTTGGCCCCTGCCTTCACACCCTCCTGGAATGTTTCTTCTGAAAGGAATTAATTTCAGTGTGAAATGATGACAGTATCCATAAAAGGCAGTAATTCTACTCTCTCAACCTGCTGTATTCTAACACACGTAAAATAACCCCCCCCACATTTTAATATAACTAGGATTTCCCCTCAGATAAAAATGCTAGTGTTTTGCAGAGCTTTCTGAAGTGAAACAGAACAAATGCTGGGAAATCCTCTTTCTTTGTCCTTTACAGCAGTTAGCACATCCCGTGGCATACCAATTTCTCATTTCCTGTCCCAGCATGAGAGGTGCAATTCCCAAGACCATCAGTCATCTGCAGCTACTGATTTTTAGATACCCATGCTGTACTGTGTTATGGTGTATAAATAGGATGATTCATTTTGTCATGAATTTGCCACAAAGCTATGATTTACAGCTTGCATAATAGCACCTTTAGGAAAAGAAATTTATTCAATTTAACAAGAGACAGCTAAACACTACCCACAACTATCTTTACTCCGCTTTAAAAATCCAAATATTTTGTGTCCAAATACAATATGGCTATTTCTTTACTTGTTCAGTATGTTTTGGCCATTTAGTACAATACATACCATGTCTTAGTAAAGAAAGAGAGAAACAGAGCTGTTGGGTAAGTGAGAGACCATACAGATTAAGAAGTTAGAAGAAGCTTTCTCCTAGCTCTATTACAGTTTTGGGGTTTTTTTTCCATGATGTTATATTTGTTTGTTGGGGTTTGGTTTGGAGTTTTTTTTCTTCCCTAAAACCAAGATAAGGATAACAGCTCTTTTGCACACTAAAAGTTTTTTGCAATATTTCATTAATATTTGTGGAGCATATTGACAAACAAACAAACAAAAAGCTATTAAAGATACAAAATTCCATCAAAAACATTAAAAGTTAAAAGAGCCAAGAGTGCATTGCTATTTCAATCAATGTGGTATATACCATCACAAAAGATAATAATTTTGTATTTAATTGTATCAAAGACAGTTATATAAATGGGAGGTTTGGGGTTAAAAATGGAAGCAGTCTGGACCCAATTTGGATGGGATCATCTGCACAGCACAGCGTTAATTTGGTGATTCATGGTCCCACTGTGATTACTTAGTACTCTACATGAATGCATAATTGGATGCCATCCCTCAAAGCAACATTCTAGCCTGATAATTTCTTATTTTATCATGGCTTTTCATTCTACAAAGTTGCTTATAACCATGCCCCCTGAAGCTTTAATTTTCTTTTCACTTAATTTTCTAAAGGAGGTTTTATAAACATGTTATCTTAAAATAACTGAGTAGTGGATTGAAAGATGGGGCATAATTTCAATACCTTTATTGTTTTAACCATGTATATAATAAAGAAGCCTGTTTAGAAACTGAGTTACCTAACACAAAAGAAATTTATTCTGCATATAGATACAACACAAAGCCCAAGTTGTTACATCTAAACCACGTAAGTGCTAAACAGAGAACAACAACAGTACAGAAGTGACTTCCCATAGTTGGAGCTCAGTGTTATGTTAACATCCATCTTATCTGATTACAGGTATCACACTTCTCAGCACAACTTGCTGCCTGCCAGAGAAAAAAAATCTGGTAGCTTCTCAGTGAAGAGGAATAAATCAAGGGCTTCTAATTAATATTTTCATACATAACTTGCTGCTAGTGACCAAGTCAGAGTGTTAGTCTTAAAAGACTATGCGCCTATGTAGGCAAACTTGTTGACATTTCTGGTTTGTGTTTGTTGAAGAAGTACTATCAGGCTTGGAGGCTTTTGAACAGAACCCAAGTCTGACCCAGGTGCTTCTAACCTCCCTTATGTCTTTTCTTCAAAAGCAGAAAGATAGTTTACCCCTCTCTAGGCTTAGCTGTAATGAAAGATCACATAAAGAATAATTGATTCAAACAAATAATACAACATTCAAGAATCCGATGATATACAGCACTGTTTTTAAAATATGATTTTAAGTAGCATTGTCTTTCAGTGGGACTTGCAGTACATGCTCTCCACAGATGAGCCACTAATATGTAGATATGAAGATTAGGACAGCAGATTACAAATATTCTGATCACAGATTTTTCCATTAAGGTTGGGGTTTTCCCGCCCTCCACAAAACTATGTGAAAGCACCTGCTTACATAAACAGTCTTGTTAAAAAGAAGCTCTAAATTCAATATATTTTAAGCAAAAATAATTTGCAAGTTTGTGTGAAATGGTTTTTCATTTTCAAGCATTTATTACTAGATGGGTTTTAAAAGGATTGAAACATTAAAAAAAAAAAAACCTGAACCAACAACCCACAAGTCAATCTTGGAGCAAAACATTTTGACTTTAGGGGTTGAGGAAAAACAATTAAATGTGTCAAAAATTCATTCCCATTTAAGTCTGATAATTACAAGATAATTTCGCTCAATTTGCTAGCAAGTAATACTGAGTCACTTTTAGCTCTATGATTACCAGCAAACTGCCTGCACTTTCCCAACTTCTCCACCCCCACCCCACACCTCCAAGCACTTTCTCCCAGAAAATTCTGGGTTTCTCATCCAGCCATGTTCTTGCCTTCCACTTCTGTGAGTACTTTCTTGCAGAAATTCTTTGTCAGGCCCCTCTAGATTTCTCAGAAAGGAGATGGCCCAATCCTTACAAGCCTTCTCCAGAACAGCTTCCCATCCCCACAGCCACTGGCCAGCATGGTAGGTTAGCCCAGGTATGACTTGGGGATCTGCCTCCTTCAAGTGCTTGCAAGCAAGGCCAATGCTTTAAGCTTTGACACCAGGCTATATCTGACCAACTAGCACACTTTGGTTTTTCCAAAAATAAAGCAAGCTCAGAATAAAATATGAGACAAAACCTGTAAAGTTTGAATTATTTTTTTTTTACCCACTGTATCTTTGCAGACCAAGTTCCCTCCTCTAAACCCCTCTCATTTTAACACTACATAGACACTGAGGTTTCCAGCACACACTGCACTGTCTCCTATATGTCCCTAGAAAAAGTATTTCTTTCCATATTTTTCAATTTTCTGTACATTGCTCTGCTCTTCCCAACAGAACACAGATGCACCAAGGACCTCCTCTGCATCAGGCATGTCCAGCTGCCAATACAAGAGGAGGAACTTCTCCCTCCAAACATACAGTCTGGTGCCATCACAGATAAACAAGCAACTTTCTTACTAGTGCAGAGATTATATGAGAAAATGCAAGCAAGTTTAGAGAGAAAAAAATTATGCAGTTTCAGCTTAAATTAATCCCGGTACCACCAACCATTTCTGATGTTCTGGTGCCTTTCTAGGTCCAGTCAGGACTGGATTTCCACCAGGAGAAGGGTTCCTCAGCTGACATGAAAGAGGATTTCCACCAGGAGAAGAGGTCCTCAGCTGACATGAAAGCAGCCCAGCCTGTGCCTATGACCATAACACCTCTTCTAGGTACGAAGGAGCACTGCCAGCTGACAAACTTAAGTACAAGCATCTGCTTATTCAGGCTTTATGCCTATCTGCACTTAAGCACATCCAAATTGTGAGAGTGAAATTAATGACCACCTCTCCTGGGGGCCTCTCTAGTTCTTTTGCAGTGAGTTGTCTTTAGTCAACCTGCAGGCAACAATCCAGTCTGATTGCAATTAAATAAAAGTCATTCAAATGTGTTGAATTACAGAGAAGAGCAGTGCTGAGGAAGTATGTTTCCACTAAGACATAATTTATTCAGATAAATTCTGAACCCCAGCTCAAACTTTTTAATCCACACCAAGCACTCTGCAACTAAATCTTTAAATATTAATTTATGAAAGCTCATGTTTACATTTTAAATCCCAATTTATATTAATAACCTATTTTGGATAAATATAGTGTATGAACACTTGCCACTTCATTCTTTATTCAAGGAAGTTTTATTCATGCAACATGTTTCAAACAAAGTGTGTTTGGTTTCTTTTCCAGTCTTTCAAATGAAATCTCCATACAGCAGACAATCATCACTAATAGAAATAATGCAGAAACTAAAAGTAGTGCCTTATTATTCTGAAAGCTTTTAATATTCTTACCTGTGCTGCAGTAAATTGAGCTGTGGAATGATTAGATTATTCTGTGCAATATCAGAGCCAATTACCACTTCACTGTACAAGAGCAATTAAATTATACATGGATTTTAGCCTTTTGAAATGCTTCAGTTTGCAGTTTCCTCCCCACTCCTCCAACTTGCTCTAGGCCACAATGTTTTTAGGCATAGACTTCCCTAAAAATAGTTTGTTTTTCCAGCCACAGTTATTGCAATATTGGTGCATCCATGTTTTGTTTTGGTTTGGGTTTTTTAAATACTGTGGAATTACTTCTGAAAGCAGTATGCAATATATGATTCTTCTACAGAAGATAACTGAAAGTAATTTCTCTTTTTTAAGAGTAGACTTAATGTGTGACTCCTAAAGTTATTGACATTTGTTAGCACTCTTCAGACAAACTGCTTCATCATCCTAACTCTCTAGTTACCTTCACATTTCTCATGTTCATAAACTCAGGATTTGAATATGCAAGTTATAAAATAAAATACAGTAAAATCCAAAAATGAAAATTGTAGGTAGGACAACAGAAATCACAGTAAGAATGCAGAAATTTTTTTCTTCCTCTAATTTTTAAGAAATCATATGAGATATATTGAAGACTCCTAGTAATTTTATGCATTTGCAATGTTTCATAACTCAGACAAGGCAGGCCATCACTGAGAAAGAGGATGTGATCGCAAGCTGGCAATAGGGGGTTTAAAACCAACCAGAGACTCGTGCATCTGCATCTGCTTTAGAAGCATGGGTTTCAGACCAAAAAATGTGCAGTCATTTTCTTATCATCACCAATGACATGACAATTATTTTAGGGGCTGAGAACTCTTGGACACTACAAAAAGACAGAACAAGTCCTACCTTCATAGAGCCTATAAAGGAATTACATGCCAGCCCTCAAGACAGGAGGGTAAATTATCCCCATGTGATGATGATGGTCCCAGGGCTTGCCACAGGAGAGAAGGGGAGAATTTTTTCACTTTCTTAGAAGATAGTTTAAGGAAAAATTTGTTCTCCAAAAGACAAGGCAAATAAAGCCCAGAGGCAAGAAGTTAGTTTTCCTTTGACCTTTGTCACAAAAATCCCTGGAGATAAATCCTCATAATGTCCCCATAATGGTAATGAACTCATAGTGACCTCATAATGAAATCAAAGCAAAAGGTGGTCTCTGGGTAGACAGGACTCTTTGTATGGACATTTGCCAGGAGTTTCGTCAGGAAGGGTCAAGAATACTTGGCAATCAAGAAACTGTAGGAAAACAGATTTTCAATTGTATCAAATCTGGGATTGTACAGGCCACCACATTTTCCATTTATAGTATTCCTGTTATAGTATATAAAGAATGTTTTATAGCATGACTTTTTGTGAGAGACTCTCCCAAGTTGACAGTGCATGTGGAAATTCAAGGTGCATTATATTCCAGGTGCATTATTTCTGCTACACTGAGGCATAAAGCTCTAAATTAATTTTTGCAGAATAGAGATTAGAATTCTTCAGCTTTATGTAAAAAAATCCACATATACAATTGTACACTGGAACTTTTGGCTAATCTGGAACAAATAATTTGTTACCAGTGTTGAAAGACTGTGAGAATACATCTACTGTGTGATGGCCCTGAAAATGGGTGTTAAGTTTTTCCTAGCTTGTCTTCACTGATTCCTCTCCAAACAGCCAGGTCACATTGTTGCTTCCGCACTCATCCTGGTGGTAGCCTCTCTCATACCCAGACTACAGCATTTTCCATTTCTCCAGTTTTGTGAATGATCATTTTGTCCTGGCTTGTAGATAGCTACACATGATACAGACAAAAATAATTTTTCTTACTGTATTATCTCTTCCTTTCTACATATCCTCTGCTTTGTACTCTTATATGGACCACACATCAGGCATCCAAACTTCTGTTTACCACAGATGCTTTGTCACAACTCTGTAATTTTGTCTATCCTGTTCTCCCTTAAATGTTCTCTCTTGACCTAATTCACATTCTCCCTTAAATGCTCTTCATTTAGCTCCTCTTACTTCTGCTCCATCTTATCTCCCCACACCGGAAATGTCTCCTGCAATTGTTAGAGCCTGCTCACTCCTGTTTTACTCACTTCTAGTGACTATGAAGACACTCCTAATGAGTTATTTGTGTATACTAATTGTTCAGTCATCAAACTAAATACACATCTTAGATATTAAATCCCTGATTAAATCCCTGAGTCTGTGTGTTCATGGAGCTTTTGTATCAAGCACCCAAAACTCTACTGGAGGTACAGCATAGAAGAAGATGTTCCCTGTGGTTTAATACCTACTTATATAGGGATAGGGGTTTGATTATATATTTTATTTCTCTGACATTTATGGATAATTAAAGTTTCATGAACATTAAGTCATGGAACAAGAAAATAAAGCTACTAGGATCCTTTAAAACTTTGTTGTTTGGGTTTTTTTAAAGTTCTCTTTCTCAGTTTCAATGGGACATTTGAACCTGAGGCTCACAAGCATCTCAAACCCAAACTGTAAGGCAGAAGGGTGTCCTTATACTGATAGCAAGACATTATGATTCAGTTTCTTTTTATGTCACAGAAGAGATTGTATAGAGAAGTTGCCTGTAATACAACTGGTAGAAGCAAACACATGCCAGTCAATATTAGGCAGAACACTTTCCTGAAACTGAGACATTCAGAGATGCCATCTCATAAGGAAGAGTAATCCAGCCCACTGAGTTTGATTTTTGTAATTTCACTGCTACTAGAAGAAAAGAAAGGAAGAGAAAAAAACCACAACAAAACAGAACTGTAAGGCACATATAATTACTATATGACCTATTAATTAGCTGAGTAGTCTGTAACCTTACCAGTAAAGAGGAAAAAATCACTGAAACAAAACCACTGATTAACAGTAATCTTGCACATCTAAATTATTATGAACTCTACATCAAAACGTTAATCAAGCCTCCAAATTACAAATATCCTGACAGACTTCATACAGTTATGAGCTAATAATACAGATGAGATTTAAAATCATTTAGTACAACAGAAGGCCCTCCAACATTCTTCCATAAATCTCTTCCCATTTTCAGAGCTTCTTGTCTTCTTTTTTCTCCTCCAATCCAAGCAGTAACAGATTTTGCCTTTATTTGCTCTGTCCTAGCACAGCAGTTTCATCCCCAATTCATCAATGTCTTGACACCACATGGAGTTATGTTCTTTATCTGGAGATTATCACAATTACTAACCTGTCATGACTATCATAGATGCTGCTCTGTCAGGAAGCCCAAAAAAGTGGGACAGAAGCTCATAATGAAATTTGACCCCAGAGCTGGTACCCATTCCTGCACCTTACTAATATGATACCCCTGAGAACTTACTTCCTTTACTGCACCAGCTCACACCTCCTAAAGTGCTCATTCTCAGGTTCCTGTCTATTCTAACAGATACTTGTGGGGTTTTTTTTCCAATCTGTGCAATGATCCCTGCATTTTTCACCTGGAGGATCTGTGAGATCCACTTTATCCCAGAAAGAATCCACCACATAAGTGTTTCTTTTGAACATTAGTGTTCAGCTTAGCCTCAGTTCCTGTTAACAGCACCCAAAGTCATCATAGCTGAATTCGCCACAAGAATAGGACATGCCCTCAAGGACTTGATGTTTCTTAGTCAAATATTTACATCACATTTTAATTGGGTTTACTTCCAGTGACAGGACTTTGGAATCTTGCCACACACACTGCTAAAAATATTAGAAGCCACCAGTATTTTAGAGGCTAGAAAAATATTTAATTCACTATATTTCAGAGCTTTGGAACCACTCAGCTTTGTATAACCAAGATAAAATCTTTCATCAACATTCATTTATATTAAACTTTAAAGGGATTAATCAAGTTTATGAGTAAGTCAAGCATGTATAAGGGATAATGAAAACTGTCCTTAATTCCTGAAATCCTGTGCCCATCTCTACACAAAATGTTACTGCAGTTTATTTGTCTACTTTCCTATGTTTAGCTTTGCAGGTGTTCCCATCTTCCTGGACCAAAGCATTTATTGCATACACATGCACTGTTGTCCTTTCTCCTTTAGAGCCTGCAAATTGTCAGGCATCAGCTGATCAACTTCACCATGGGGTTTATGGTTATTTTGAACAAGATAGCATATCCACTTCCACAGGAGGTGAGGATGTGTAAAATCTTGCTAGAGACACTAGACATTTTTCAGCTTTGTTCCTTATCATAATTAAGAGAGCTCAGCATACACATATCTAGGACAGTAGCTGTCAGTCTGGATGACCTTGTGTAAGTTGCAGTTCTGTTTACCAAATGTATGTTTATTTCATTGCTGCTATAACTTCCACTGAATTCCTCATAATGTATTAATATACTGAACTTGAGAATCTGTACTCTTTCATCTAGCTGACAGAATCTAATAAAAAAGCCACAAACAAATTAAATGTGGTGATCAATTTCCTTAGTTTCTAAAATAGAATATTTTCTGTATTATTTATGGGACAAAATTAAATGTATATTAGGATATAAAATATGCATATTATTTGTCTCATTCTAAACTCATTAAGGAATTAGCACAGTTAAAGTCTGAAGTGGATTCTCCAAAAGGAATTAGAACCCTTATTTTCAAGCTGTTTTATAAAGGGAGGAAAATATCAGGGGAGGGGGGGCACAACACACTAAGACCCTTTTCTTGATATCTTCAAGGGAACTGATCATATATTCTTGTGAATGATTAAGTTTTAAGACTCCGGATGCACACAGATAATGTATATTCTGTTGCAAATGCTCCATTATGGGTGTTGCAAAGATAGAAGATGAAAATATTTAAGCCACAGTAGCTCTAATTTACAGTTAAAATAAAATAATAATAAAAAAAATTCTTTATATGACCTCTGGAACAAAGCGACAGATCAGCATTAATTCACTGGGCAGGAATGCAGCATTATACAATGGGGGATTACAAGGAGTAATCAAGTCTGTCCTTTCACCTTTCAAATTCTAGGAACCCTGTAAGCAAACCTTACTGAAGTGTCACTGTCTTGTAAATCAGTCTTGTACTACAAGGTGCTGCATAGTGCACATTTTTTTCCAAACCCATTTAACCCAAAGCCAGAACAGTAAATAAAACCAGCTATTCCAGGTATTTTTAAGGTGCATATCCGTTCTTGCTAGAAAACAGACTGAGAAAACTCACGAGTTTATCATAAGCTACCAGAAGGTTTGAAAAGATAATGGTTTAGAGATCATTAGAGATCTATGTCTGATTGGTCCCAGTAACCCAAGAATGTCAGTCTAACACAATTCCCCTGGCTGCATGACCTCCCTAAGAAAATACCTCTATTTTTAAAAGTTCCATACTTTTTGCACTGAAATATGTGGGTTCATCCCAAAATGCCAGTTACAAACTAAATCCAACACTGTATTCAACTAAAACGTTCTTATAGCCCCATTAACTAGAATGAAATAAAGTGATCTGAACAAAGACAATCTTGTCATGTAGCTAACTTTATTGGTATGCAGGACATTTGGATTTCCACAATCTAGTACAACAGACTAAATTTGAACTAGGATTCAATGTAGGTTAGAACTATGATGATGAAACAAGTGGAGGCTGCTATGATGTCACACTTGTTTCTCATCAAAAAGAAAATAAAAATCAGACCAACTAAACCAAATTTGTTTGAGATTGAGGCATCTATTAGGTAAATAAATATTTCTTTTCCCTGCTCTTCCTCACATTGAATCACATCATGCCCAACTCAATTCTTCATCACATGCTGAAATCTACTTTTCATGCTGAGATCCCTGAAGCAACAAGAGATGTGCTTTACAATAGTGTCTGTGATTCCAGCATGGGCACATAGCTGAAAGGACAAAGTCACAGATTAGAATGAACAGCCCAGAACAGATATGAGAATGAGTAAATAAGGTACTAGAATGAAGAGCCCATTGACACAGTCTGCTCGCATTTGGTGGCTTGAGTATTACAGTTTTGCTGAATAAAAATAGCTAAACATTATAAGCTAAGCCAAAACCAGAGCTGCAGTGCAGTAATATTGTTTTCAAAGTTTGAAAGAAACGTGTTGACAAGTCATTAATTTCAGTCCTTATTTCCAGGTAGGTCTGAAAGCAGTAATTTGAATCACTCTATCTGAATTTGAATCACAGGTAACCATTTAGTATTATATTTTGTGCCCTTATCAAACTACTTTTTTAGAAGTCACACCACTGCAAATCTCAAGCTGGAAACTGGGAAACACTTGAATTTGTTCACAATCCTAATCTTTTAGCTCTCTTCCACCCTGTTTACTTCTCTAGGCTAAACCAGCTGTACTGTTTTCATCTCTTCTCATCAGCCAGAGTCTTGCTCACCGTCACAGCTGCAGTTCCAGGCTGAACAAGACCTTCTGGACTGTGGCAGATTAGACATACTCAGTACTCAAGCAAAGGTCTCATCAAAGCACTGTACTCAGGAAATAATTTACTTAAAATAGCCCTAAGATAGTATTTGCTCTTTTAATGATGTTAACAAATTGGTAGTTTATAGTTAGGAGCTTAGTAATGGGCTTTTAAAATCAGTATTTCAAAGCTGGCCAAGGCAGCACTGACTAATTTGGACTGCTAGTTGCTTGTTGATGACACTTTGTCAGGTATTTTCTTGGTTGCATACCAATAATACCCTAGTGCACGTTGGTTTACCAATGTGGGAAAATTTACACTACCACTAACCATATGGTTTGTGTTCCCTGAATGAAAAAATTTTGTCTCCAGAGTTGTTTCCCACTTTCTAAGAGCTACACATTTCCCGCAAAGAAAAATGTCTAGCTATACCTTTTCATCACAACTACTTTACAATAAGGCAGAAATCACTGTGCTGCAGTAGAAAAATACAAAAAACCTGATTAGCTGATAATGTTATTAGACACTCAAATTCACTAAAAGTTTGTAGTGTCTCAGTCTTTGTTCTTCTCTAAATGTACTAAACCCATGTTTAATCATGACATTTTAAATCTCAGAACTTTTTCTACTATGAGTTTTATTTAGGAAGTGTTTTTTCCCTTCAGGTTCAAGAATTTTGCTTCATTAATTATGGTTGTATGTGTCTTTCCTTCAGTTATAAGATTTATGTTCCATGGGGGAAAACACATTTTTTCATCTTAGGATGCTAACCAATCTCAGTGGAGTAAGTCTTTCTGGTCTTGTGAATTTTACATTCTGTTTCACATCATGTGATGCTTCAACTGGGGAAATGAAGATTTTCTCCATGAAGGATCTTCTCTTCTGGAAGTTTGTTCCCCTGAGGCCAACAAGAGCCAGGTCTTCCATTTCCTGATCAGTTTTTAATCTTAAACAGTTAGAGAAGGTATAGGAGGCCACTGCTTTGGAGCATATTTTAAGAGGAAAAAAGAAAGAAAACACACCCCAAAAGACAACCCAAGCAACCAAGACCAGGGAAACGGCTTCAGACTAGGACTGAGGTTCACCTGGGCTCCAATCCCAAGACTATTGCTTCCCTAAGCAGTCAAGACAGAGCCGTGGTTTCAGACACACCATTGTGTATAGCCTTTTTTACTGCCAGGATTGCATTCAGCCAGTCTATTCCTCTGTGTCTTTTTTCCCTGCCCTCCACATGTCTGTCAACTCTGATGAATCCCAAGCTCAACATCCTACCCCTTCCTGCTCACAGTACTTGTGAATGTGTGTGCCAGGTTGTGAATGCCACTTCCTTACAGGTACCCCAGTACTGCAGATCACCATTTTTTAGTGTATCTTTTAAACCTGGAGTCTCTCATTCCTTGAACACTGCCAGCAAACATGACAACATATATTTTATAGCAGCCTGATGGATGGGGAGGATCGTAATTTTGAACTCTGTGCATAAGTACCATTAGGCATCCATAAAAAATGAAAGCTATTTGTTAATTAGTAGTTCACATCAGACTCATAGTTACAGCTTTGAGATGATTGTTCACCAACCATCTGTTCAGCTGCCCCTTCTTCCACTACTGCTATTTACAGTAACAGTTCCTTTCAGTTTTACAAACACAAAGGAAAAAAAGTTCATGCTTTCATGCAAAAATGTAAAAGCAAAATTTCCCCTTTATGTGTTTTCTTATAAGCAATGTTGATATGGCACATTTAAACTTAGCTGTATTTACAGGCTAGCAATCTTCACTGAAAAATAGGAAATATTGTAATTCCAGTTGCTGCTTGATGTAAATTCAGTGCTTACACTGACAAACGCCTTTAAAACAAACCGTTGAAATCTGTTGATTAGGATTTTTTGCTAGATTCACTGTAATTCCAATATTATATTATTGCAATTTGCTATAGACATAATGGGCATGATGGTTTTGAGATATGTATTTATTAATGCTGTAGATGGATGCTTCAGTTTGGGCTGAGTACTGTGGTAATAAAGGGGTAAAAAATGACTGCTCTAAAATCCTCAGTAGGTTTCAGTGAGCACTTAAGTATAGCTGTAAAGAAACAATTGTTTAATGTTATTGCTCTAGCATCTTGTCATCATGTTTTATTTAGATTTCAAAGCTAGCTTAATAAAGGTGATTAAAGAGCTATTGTTGCTTCATTAGAGGTTGTTCAGAAAGCATTCCTCCCAAAAATAAAAAGAGAGCATGACATTTTACCAAAAGGAAACATTTCTTCAACATAGACTGTTGGAGAAAAAGCAAAAAAATAATTAAAAAAAAGCATAAACAGGGTTACAGCTACATACTTGTAATAGAGGTCATAGATGAGAACAAAGTGATCCATGAGACCGTTGGCTTGCTATGTCTTTGGTGAAGCATCCTACTTCCCGTAGTATTCTGCATACCTGCTGTCTGAAGAGATTCAATGACACTCACAACTCATTTGGCCAATTTTATCTTACTATACAACGGGTAAACTTTTTTTTTCCTAAACTGTTGACAACCAGTTCATGTCCTTTGGCATGGACATTGGTTGAGCTGATGACTTTTTGTCCTTCATAAAAATCAAAGCTAATGGAAAAGCTGCAAATCAGGCACATGTTCATTTACATGTACATGAAGTTAGTCAGAAGCAGACAGACTCCATCCAAATGATGGGCAAGAAAACATTCTCTAATGTGGGTTGACCCCACCCCAAAAAATAAATCAGTCAGAAGTCACTCAGCATGTACTTTTACTTGGGCAGAATGAAACAGCCAAAATATTTATATCAGTCACATGCATAAAGTAGACAAACTGTAATCTCTTTTCCCACTCACTTTTCTCCTGTTACTCCTCTTACTCCTTTTCTCCCCGTAGATACAGATATACTATCAATACTTGTTCAGAGAGATACTCCAACTGACAAGCCTTTTAGAAGACCCATTAAGGAAATGATCAGGTAGTGTAATTTCACACTACTTCACAAAAAGACACAGAAAAACAAAATCTCTTTGGAAGTTAAATAATTTTATTTTTCTGCTTGAGCACACATTTTTGATGCCATTTCTATCCTGTCCTGGTCTCCTACCTGCAGTCACATTTCTGAACAGTACATAAAGTGCACTTGAGATGTTTTATTTTGTCTTTCCCTGAGGCAGTTTTTATTTCACCATTTCATTGAATCCTATCTTCATAATGTTGACCCATGTCTGTATTCAGTGTACATGCTCACCTGAATACAGTATGCCACACTGTATTCACTTTAAATAGAAAAATGATATTTTCATGGCAAGTGCCTCACAGGTGCTTCAGAGCTTTTGGAAGACGCAAAACAAAAGAAAGAGTAAAAAGCAGCATGCCTTCCTTTCCTCAGATTTGATGCAGCACAGTCATTTATTAAACTTTGAAATATTATTGGTAAAGATTTGTAAGTCTTGAAAGAGATGCAAGACATGTACAGAATCAGAGAACAGATGAGGTTGTAAAGGACATCTGAGATCATCTAGTTGAACCCTCCCTGCTCAAGCAGAGTCACCTAGAGACGGTTGCTCAGGGCTGTGTCCAGGCAGCTTTTGAATATCTCCAAAGGGGGAGAGTCCACAAGTTCTCTCAGAAACCTGGGGCAGTACTCAGTCACCCTCATGGAAAGAAAAGGTTTCCTTGTGTTCAGAGGTAACCTCCTGTGTTTCAGTTTGTGTCCATTGCCTCTGGTCCTGTTACTGGATACCACTGAAAAGAGCCTCACTCTTTTCAAGAGGTGCATCTTCTTTGGGAATGTCTCATGGATCACCTTGTTCTCACCTATGACCCGTAGACAGGTTGTAACCCTGTTTATGCTTTTTTTTGTGTGTGTGTTTTCTTCAAGAGAAGGGTGCATCTTCGCACCCTCTCTTCAGGTATCTGTACACATTGATGAGATTTCCCCTGAGCCTTCTCTTCCCCAGGCTGAACAGTCCCAGTTCTCTCAGCCTCCTCCTCTCACAGTAGAGATGCTCCAGTCCCTTAATCATCTTTGTGTCTCCTCAGTGGACTCTCTCCAGTATGCCTATGTCTCTCTTGTACTGTGGAGCCCAGAACTGGACACAGTACTCCAGGTATGACCTCACCAGTGTTGAGCAGAGGGAAAGGATCACCTCCCTTGACCTGCTGGCAGCACTCCTCTTAGTTCAGCCCAGGACACTGTTGGCCTTTTTTGCTGCAAGGGTCCATTGCTCTCTGGTGGCCCATTAAATTACATTTGCTTAATCTAATTCCTCGGTATATTTACTCCACTGAAACATCATGATAAGTTGCAGACTAGTTCAATTCTACTTATCAGCAAAAATATTTCTTAGAGTAGAAATTCTCTGAGCACCATATTAGCAGACAGAGAACCTGGAGTTTCACGGGTGATTGAGCTGGAACTTCTACACCAGCTACATGTAACACGAGGATATTCTGAAGCATGGTAATCTGAATATCACAGACATCTTGGAGCTACATCCTGCTTGGTAATATTTTAGCTTGGATTAAAAACAATGAGTTGGTGCCTAATTTGTGCCCTGCTTCGTTAGTAAACATTAGACTTTTCTAGATACATTTAATTGTCAAGTCCCACACTAAAATAATTAATTCTGTCAGACTTCTAGTTTGCTCATTAACCTTATCTGAAGAATTTGTGCCATGCAAATGCAGAAAGAGGCTTATCTTTTTGGGATTTTCAGTGGTGTATTACAGATAACCTATAAAACCATTTCACTGATTGTGGCCATTTAGGAATCTCAAGGATATTATTCATTTTGGAAAATAATTTAATAAGAAATTGTTACTTAATGGAAGCTTAAATACTCTCAGGTAACCTTTTTTGATGATTTAGAAAGAAATGGCTTTTAGTCGCACATCTTTGGTGCAACATTCTGTGGTCTGTTAAATCTAATATTTCAGGGTCTAACAGAATATAGCTCCAAAAGTTTTCATGTTGGTAGTCTCAGGCAATCTCTACACAGAAGCTGCTGCAGAGTTTCTAAGTGCCCAGCTCTGCGTTCCTGAGGTGTGTATCTTTGTCTCCACAAAGTTGTCAGATTTCCAGACATCTCATTTAATTACATGTAAAAAAAAAAGCCAAGATAAAATCTCATTTTTAAGTTGCAGTTCTTATTCCTAGGGAAAAGGAAGTTTTATTTGACTGATCTATGGAATAAATAGATACTTGAAATTTCATAGTTTTTCTGCGAATGGAAATACTTTCCTAGCTGCAATTTCTACTAGCCTTATTATGACAAAATTATGAAGGTAAAGATTTTACTATGCTGTGTATTGCATAAGCACTTACTAAGACTTATTACCTACCCTCCACAGTTTGGAATTTCTACAGATAAAGCAGATAAAGGAAATATTATTCTTCCTATAACACAGATGAAGAAATGCAATACACAAACCTGAGATTAATTCTTAGTTGCAGGAAATAATTATCATTCTGTTTACTTCAGTGGTTTTTCACATCATCTTCCACAGCCAACAGAAGACTTGCAATATGGATGAGAACAGACTCCAGACCTTCTGGAGACCTTTGCACACAAGGCATGCCTTTTGGTAGAATGGTGGTGGAACCTATTTAATATTTATTTAATCACTATTATACTATATTGGAATAGATAAAGATATTACTGCAGCATTCTACAGCTACAGGAAAAAGTGAATAACCATTGAATGTATTGCTAGGGTTGCTTAATTGCCTTATGTTAAGTTCTGAGTGTCTACACATTTTGTTTGACTATTAATGTAATTAAAAGTAACTGACATGAAAAATAACTGGATTTACCATCAGTGGATTTGTCTCCTGAGCCTTTATGTACCAAAACTATAAAAAAAAGCAAAATGTTTAGGCCTTTTTTCTTACATTTAACTAATCAAAAATTATTGGTTCTAAAGATAAAGTTCAAATGGGGCTGCAGACTTATTGAAAGCCTGGGGATTTAAGAATTTTTTGTTCCACATCACATCCATGTCCCATCTTTGCCTAACATTTTCCTTTAATCAAGTGGGGGTTTTGTTACTAAGAATGTCTACTGTTTTGCAAAAGGAACCATGACAACAGCTAATTTATGAAATATTTTGATTGTGTAATGTAGTCTCATGCTTAATATCCAGTAATGTTGCTGGAACAATAGCAGGTTTTGGCATAAAAGGGTCATTCTTGTTTAGTACTGCTATCAATGAAGGCAACAATAGTGGAAAAGAAAATGTGTAGGACTGCAGCCTCTACACTAAGTCACACTGTGGGATGCAGCATAGCTGTCCATTGCAGAATGCACCATGCTTTGAGACAGCAGGTACCTTCTGCAGGAATCATGCGCAGGCCATAATGTTCATTTTTTTATTTACAAATAATGCGTCATGTACACTTTGTGTAACAGATTACCTTAGGCCTGACAAGGCTAATAGCATTTTTGCAATCTGGCCCTTATTTACCACACCTTATTTTCTTTTATTCAGGCTAAGGAACATCTGATTCAGCAGTTCATTGTGGGTTAAGATCTCATTCTGAAATTTATGGATAACTTAATAAAACAAGCTGTGATCCTTATTGGGAGTTTAGTTTATCCTAAGTAGAAGCTGGCACATGGCTTCATCAGATAAGAGAGATATCTGTGTTTTGGAACTACCTTATCCATTAGTAAGAAAGTTACTTAACCTGCTTTCCTGGACAGGCAGCAGGATGGAGAAGACAAATCACATTCCCTACAGGCTTGCCAACATGACCAGAAAACATCCTTCCTTTTCAGTCAGAATTAACACATGGAACAAAGCAGGACATTTCTTTGCATCAAGAAAGCCCAGCCTGAAACAAATTTTGGCAGATTTAGCTTTGGAAGTAGGGTAAACAAAGAGGCTATCTGTGACTTAAGAGCTTAATCTCCAGCAGAGAATGGTATCAGTTAAAGCAATGTTGCTGTACAAGCAGCTTCAGGATGCACTTCTGCACCAAAGGGTTAATAAATTGGATTTTTTTGCTATTGCTGAAACTTCATCCAACAATTCAAGAAAAAGTTCATAAATGAGCTGAAAGGGAATTGTTTCTACTGCATGGTTTATAGACCTTCTGTATTTAGAATGGTTTATTTTTATGACACCTACATCCTGCATGTGAGCTAGGAGGATATCTGCACAGGTCAGTCACTGTAGATGTTGGCGATAAAAATGGATCAGTATGCACCGTTTTGACACAGGAACAAAAGGGAAAAGAAGGAAACTTACAGAGCCTCAAAGCTCAGATTGAAGTAGGCTGAGACTAGGCTTTGTTTGGAGTCACCCATATGGAATACCCTACAACTGTAACAATTCAATTTATAATGCTTTTCTTCATATTATATTAGAGAATAAGTATCACTAGATTCACGTGACTGTTACAGTGAGATACCTGGCCTCTGGTTTATGTTTATCTACCATCTGAACAACAAAATGAGTGTAGACATTAGACACCCTGTGGCTTTTTCAGAGAAAAACAAACTTTTGCTCTGCTTTTATCTGGCAGAAGATGCAAACAACACAGAACTTGTAGAAGGCAAGGCTGGGGTATATTAAACACAAACTTGTGTTGGTGACAGAAAATTGCCAGAGATGATAGATTTTTTTTCTATTGTAGGTAAAAACCCAAGTCTATCTGGTAGCTGTGGCTATACATTCTCTAACGCAGTCTAGTATGAGAAGGAAGATACCAATTTTTATAAGCTTATGGTGATTTCAGCTGCACAGCATCCTTGAAAACTAGTATTTTAATTTTCTCCTCCTGCAAGATGATGGCATTTCCCTGCAGATAGACAAGCCAGCATTTTAGTCCAGGATATATGAAGCTTTTTCTGGGATATAACTCCTTCTGTGTTTTCTCCTTGTTCCAGTAATCACTGAAATTTGTCCATTCTTGATTGAGTCATAGTGGACACCGTTTTAAAGGTGTGGAAGCTGAACTTTATAAGCTTTCTGTATATGGAATGGTTTATTCTTAATGACACCTACATCCTGCGCATAAAAAAAGAGGATATCTGCATAGGTCAGAGATAAAAATGGATCATTTTTATGCATGCACATACTGGAAATAAAACTGCCTCTTCCCTATCCTTTCCATAAACTGGTTTATAGATGGAGAATATTAGATACAGTTTGTGTAGGAACACCATTCTTAGTCCTCATTACCCTCCTGAATTTTACATAGAGATTAAAAGCTAATTAACCAGCTTTTAAAGGATTAACTAAAATTTGTTCTTTCCTTTCTACTTTCTGAAATACCCCTCCTTTCTACTTTCTGAAATATCCCTACACATTACGGAGGGCAAGGTGTTCCAAAGTCTACATTGAAATCATTGCAAATTTTGATAAATTTAACAAAATAAAATTGTGACTGAAAAATGCTGTAGTATTTCTGTATACTGTATCTTGTACTAAAACATTTGCTTTCAGTATTTTACGGAATGTAGCACAAATGTTTAAGATCATGATTTGAACAGAAAACCACTAAAGTCTTTTTTAAACCACAAAATATCAAGCTTTTAACTAATGTGTATATAATTTTCCTTTTTGAGTTAGAATTCTCTGACAAAAAAACCACAAACAAACAAAAAAACCTGACCAAAATAAGGTTTATTGTACACTTCAATTTGTGGACACACAGAAAAATCTTTAGAAAATCTTACAGCTTCCATACACTAGATGCAAATAGACATCCCTGGTCTATTGGACATCCCTTGGATAGCCAAGGCATCCAGAACTGTATCTTTGAATATGGATAGGAACTGATTTCCCAGAGATATGAGCAACAGGGCAGCACCTACACATCTTCAAAGGTCTGAACCTGACTTAACCAGTGCCCTGGAGCTGGCAATACTGGCATCTAAAACATCCATAGCAGAAGCTTAAGTCCTATACAGCCACTCAAAACAGTGCTCTGTGCTGGCAGACAGCCTTCCTAACACTGACAATTACCTTTAAACACCACCTTATGCACTCTGCCAAGAACAAGACTGAAGCCAAGAGCAGGTGGGAAATGAATGATTTAGCTAAATTCTCAAGCTGGGAGTATCTGTGCTGAAACTACTAAATTGCTTTGATCATTTTTTCTACCCCATGTCAAATTTAACCGACTTGTGAGTGTACTGTGAATGAAATGCTGGGAGGGTCGTGAATCTAAGCTCTACTCCTCTTTCAGCTGCCAAGTATTTAGACCTAATAGCCCCTTACTCAGGAACCTGGGCAAATGTTGGCAGCTATTTTCATATTAATTTCAAAATCTTATGCAGTAAGAGAAATGGTGATTTATAGAGAAATGGTGATTTATTCTATTAGCTGAAGCAGCCAGAAGGAGAACATTCAGAGGGGAACCAAAACTCCTTTCACTGCCTCCGTTAGCCATCTGGCAACTGAACAGGCCTTGAACATGCTCAGTCTGAGACGATAGAAGAGTTTGAGAGACCACTTCCCAAATACTTAGTAAATCCCAGGGGCCGAGGAGTGGAGCCATGTCCCTTTTGTTCATTTCCTTGGGATCTTCTCTCTTGTACCTCTCTGCTGAAACAGCTGGGGAAGTTTTACAGAAATTGCCTATGCCTGACAAGGAAAAGGCAAGAGACAAAGGGAGTGAGGAGAGGGAGAGCAGTTGAAACCACAACGGAGGAAGGCTGACACCTCAAAGAAGCTGACATGATTTTGTGGACCTGAATTGAATCAAAAGCCTGGTGCCATCCCAGCTCGGACTAAGTCTTATGAGGGAGGAACTTAGCCCCCTGAGCACCCACCACTTATTGCCATTGATATTTCAGCTGCAGAGGACTGCCAGTGCTAAAGATGAGGATGAGATTTCCTAATGCTTCACTCATGCCCTTCTTCAGCTGTCATTCTTCCTTGTATAAACTTGAAATCTCTAAATAGATTGTTCCTTTTATTTTGCATATTATCATTATTATCATTTCCCTCCCTAATTAACTTTCCTGTGCTGAAAAAGACTGGGACATTCTTGAATAAATCAGCAGAAAATACCTCCCTGCTTCACAGCTGCATTTAAATCACATTACTGAATTTATGAGAGTGGGTGACTTGGAGAACTATAAAGAAAAGCTGAATTCTTTTCAATTTTGAAGATAAATAAGAATTTGAATCATCCCTTCCTAAATTTCATTTTTACCATTTCATATTTTTTCTAACAAATCTGCCAAGTATTACAATGCTGTAATTTGTTACAAAACAATAGAATGTAATTAAATGCCCATAAGCTTTGTTAGTAAAACAAAACATCTCACTCCAGAATTAAAGCCATAGGGTTTGATTTGAGTCTTCGATATGCACGTGCACATCCTTTTGTGCACTGCCAAAATGAGCATGCATGCAGAATATCATGTGTTGCCAAGCAGAGCACATAATGAGGGAAGCCTACCTCGTCCATCAAGAGATTCAACATTTCAGAAGTTTCTTCATTAAGTTTATATGTTGCACAGATATACCTTGTTCAAAAGACTGTGCGACTAGCTGAGTGGGTTCATGGGAGAGTAAGTCTCTCCCCAGCCCAGGTGATGAACTCCTTATTTCTCTCACAGATCGTGCAGCTAGTCGGTGGGACGTGGGATGGGAAGACAGACTCATGGTTATGGTCTCCTATATCTTCAAGGTAGCTTGAGAGGAAGGGGGACCATGCTGTGTGGTTGTGGGGAATAAAGCAAAGACTGTGCAAGAGAGAAATATTCCCAGCAGGCAGCAGCTGGGAATACAAACCGCTTCTCCAATTGATCCTGTTACTGCAGAAGGTACTACACAGGCAGGACACCTGGTCAGTGCAAGGAGGAAATAACAGCGTGTTTGAGTTGGCCAGAGGTTTGCTGAAGAGAGGGCTGTGCTCTCATCTTCCACTTGTTCTCTCGTTTCAGAGGCAGATTTAGGAAGGCAGCACGTCTGCCATTGGGTGAAAGGAGCAACTCACATTACTCTCAGAGGAAGAAACACTGGCCAAGGCTCTCTAATCAAGGTTTATGGAAAATACTGAAAGTTGATTACGTTCCAATTGCAAGCTGTGTTTATGGGGTTTTTTTGTTTATTTTCAGTTATGAACCTCATTTAAGAGATTTATATGTTTGGTGCTATTTATCCTCCTTGCTCTCACCATTCATATTCTTCAAGAACAATACAGAGGTGTTTTGATTACTATACCCTTAATTTACTTAATGCAATTACTAAATATGTGTTCCCAAGAACTTCAGTAAGCTTTCATTTATGACTCCTGTGCCAAAGGCAAGGGAAGAATAATTTTATAGAAGCAAACTGATATACTGAGATCAAGATTCACAAATGGAGAGAGGAAAATTGCAAGCTGTCTACTCAACAGCACCTCCTTAGAACAGATGTTCTTTGTTGTACACAATTCACAAAGGTCAGATTTTTCTCATTACACGTTTTCAATGACAAGGAGGGATCCTGGCTGCAGACCAGGCTGTAAGAACTCCAACTGCTTGTCTTTTCTGAATGTATTTTCTTTCATGTTGTACAAACCACTAACCTCTAACACACCCAGCATTATCATGAAATTATGGCATACAACATTTCAAACACTCATGATGCTTTTGTGATGGGGGCACTTTCTAACAACAAAGTAGATAACACCCCTTTTGCACTCCCTCCCCCGCTCCCAGATATTTCCTCACCACTTCTGAGTTTCACAGTCTTTGCTTTGATTCTCCCTCAGGCAGATTGCTGCCCTATTAAAACTGATATCCATGCTTCCTTTGGGGCTGAGCCTAAGGTAGCTGATTGTCCTGATCAATGTATTTAAATGCACAGTATGATCAATGGTTTCCCCAGAGTTTTTTACCTATTTCTCCCTTCTCTTATTCTCTCTCCATTTTTATGTTTCCCCTCTGGTGCCTCACAACCCTCCTGTTTTACCTTTATTCTCACCTCATTTATCTTCAGGTTCTCACCGAAACTGCACCTTCACCCTGGACCATCTGCTTTTCTGGTTACTCCAATTTTGATCCTTTTCCACACTTAATTGGTGCTTGCCCTTTTCTAACACGATTCTTGATCTTGCACCATTACAACAGTAGAATAAACAAATGCCCCTGGCAGGGTGCTTATAAAAGGTAAAAGATTTATCTTGACAGAAAGTCCATTTCTTTGCTCCTCTTTCCTTCTCAGTGGTTTTTGAAACATTTCATTGTCTTAACAGCAAAAAAAAAAAAAAATCTCTGTGAAATTGTTGCACTGCATGCCAAGGTCAAAGTGACTAAGATCAGGATACAGCTGTAAAATTAGGTCTTGTGTTTCCTAATATAACATTTATTATTAGATCTAATTATTTTTATTTCCAAGTGCGTTCATAAATCAAGCAAATGGCACTTACTAAAGCACTCTCATAAAAGGAAGCTATTTGCCAAGCTACTTATTTCATATATCTGTTGTTCATAAGTCCTTTTATTTAACATCTTAAATGCAAGTATTTCTAATGCTTTACAGAATACATGATTCAAATTGTTGGGTCAAACTATGAGTCCTTGGTTCTTCCTGAACAACTCTTGACATCCCAAATACAAAGGGAGCTACTAAAGGTTATACTAAATATCAGAGCACAGCCCAATAAATTGTCCTCCCAGTGTTTGCCCTCCACAGTTATCATTACTGACCCAGTATAAACATACTCTGTATCTGCCTTGACAGAAACTACATTTAACATGCCCTGTTTATATGCTTTGATTTCGAGAACAAAAGAATGTTCATGTAAATTCCTCTCTTTGTTTAACATATATACACACTGAACAACCATACTGGTACTTACAGAGTAAGGCTATGCAGAAAATAAGAAATACTTACACAAACCTATTTTTTTGAGCTTCCATCCTTTTTCTCTATGTTCCCAGTCTCCAAAAAGTGAATAATGTGTTCTGGGGGCTTTATCATGAAGTCCAGTGTTGTACACCGCAAGCTGCTTTGAATCACGAGAGAGCAAATGCTAAGCCTCTGGGTCCTCTCAGGGAAAGAGCTGGCTGTGCTTCATGTACCTCACATGGTACATAAGTTTCCAGATGAGAAAAATCCCTATAGCAATCTATAGGAGGTAAGGGAAATATAAGAAGGGAAGTGACCTTTTATGATGCCAAACCATCCACAAATGCTCATGTGAAAATCAATACTTCACATTTCAGTGAAAAAAAAAAAGCTTGTCTGCTGTGATTGAGACAGCATAGGAGCCAAATTTTGATTCCAAATCACAAAAGCTGGCATCGTCCTTTCCTACCCCCTTCCCCAAGACAAGGAAAAGCACTAAATGGTTATATCTGCTTTTTCTCACACCACTGAAAATCCAGATTTTCTATCAGCTGGCACCTATATGAACCAGAATGGAGGAGATTCAGGGATTTCGACACCAAGAAGTTGCCACAGTTTTTGTAGTCTATTACTCAGTGAAGGTACAGAAGAGGAGAGTGGCTTACTGGCTAGACTCTTAATGCTCCGAATTTCTTCAGCAAAGACTGACAAGCCTTAAAAATCAGTCACACCTTTCCCTTCTTGATGGGCATAATAACCTTTCCCTGATGGATGAACTCACCCAACAGTAGCCTTCAACTCTCAAGTGAAACATCAGTGGCACAAAGTTATTGTAAGGACTCTGAGCAGAAACTTAGCAGATGACACATTTTCTCCCCCACAAGGTACCAATGGTTTACTGGGAGCAGATAACTCAGCATGAATGTTATCATTATCCACAAAATACTTTGAAATGTCAGAAGGGACCCAAACCAATGGAGCTAAGCTAATTCAAAGTTTTCTGGTCTTGTCAATTAATTAATTGTTTCTGTATTACTGGATCTTTGAATAAGGAGTGCTTAGGTTAGTATTTCATCCTCTAGATTTGAGTCTCCTGTGGCCTGCAAAATATGTGTATATATTTTCTATGTATTTTTAGAGTTGTGTGCAATCACAAAGGCAAAAATCAGTGAAAGGCTTCATCCAAAGACACTGAAAAATTAGGAGTGATGCAGTTTGTCTATGTGTTATGTATTCCTCTTTGAGAACATACCCATCCAAAATGACCCTTATTGGCCCTCCAGAATAAATGGTAACCCCCAAATATATGTCTTCTTGCTATACTCTGTGAAAATTATTTTTTGCTCAGCCTGCTGTGTTTTTTTCTTTTCTTAATTTAGAAGGTGTGAAATATCATTAGGTAAGGATGTAAATTTCAGGCATCACATATCTAGTCTTTGTGACACACCAGGAAGTCATATCACTGTGGGAACTGCACCAACACATGCCAAAAAGCAAGTCCCTTGTGACCGAAGTCAAGTACAAAGTAAATGGCTTCCCATAGTCAGAGTTAAAGTAAAACAAAAGAATAAGGGTTCCTGGATAGTAGCACTATTTCTGTTGATGTCTCTGCTGTACTATTTGACCATGAGAAATTACCATGAGACTTCCCAGAGATAGATCATGGCTCAGTGGCAGATCTGATAGTATCATCTGGCAACATAACCTGGAGGTGGTGGGCTGAAAAGAAGCAGACACTGTCTCCATTTTCAGGGAGGAAAGCAGAAAAATTGATTCCTTTGCAGATGAGACTTGGAGGATAAAAAGAGTCAGCAGGGAAGTTAACACTGAGCTGTCCTTCTTTCACCAGGCCCTGACTGCGATCCCACTGATGTCAATGTACATCAGGAACAATTGTGTCCTGACAGAGATCAGATGCTCAAAACTCAATTAAAATGGTGGCACCCAGCTTGCTTATTGGTGCCATCAAACAGTAATGAAAACTTTCCCTCACAGTGGAAAAATAAGTCTTTTTGGTTGAAAGTCCTTTTTGTCCACACAACAGACCTCTTCCTTTAAAACCTCTGTAATGGCCAATGTCTCACCTTTGCCTGTTCCTCTTTGAGCATGAAATGAGTAATATAGTAGCATGTAGTAATTAAAGCAGCTGAAGAAGGTGCCTCAGGATCTCCAAGTTTACTGTGGAAAAATTCCAGACCCTGCTTGTTTTGTTTGAATTAATTACCATGAAAACACATTCACCATGGCTGAATCATAACAATAAATACTATTTTGCTGTAATATAACAAAAATATTCCAGACTTTTGGAAAAAGGTAGATGAAAGTTTTCCCTGTTTTCTCTATCTAGTTACACATGTGCATGGGTTCCTTCTGCATCATATCTAAACAATAATGCTACATAGGCAGTTTCACTGGAGGATCTTAGGCCATTTTAGAAATGCTAGGTGGTGGTACAAGTTGTGAATTTCATCTCTGTGTAAAAAGTTAAAAGATAGAGACAGCACTGTTGTTTTAGGTCCCTCACCAAGTCTGCAGCTTGCCCACATCTTTCCACTTCTCCAGCTCTTGTTATTTTCACTTCTCACCACCTCTACAGACCTGAAAATGGGTGGAAGATTGGGCATTGCACCTGAGGTCTACTTACCATACCACCCAAAATCCAGCTGTGTTTACCTCTAGTCATGGGATTTTAATCCTGCTTCATCTTGCCTAGAGACAGGGAACAATCCACTCCCAGTGACTTTACCATGACAATTAAAAGACAAACATTATTAATATCAACTATAGAGATAAACAGCTGTCCAGCCTTGCTAGAGACCACAGGTCTATGCACACCCTATTACTTGACCTTCACCATTGCCATAGCTCAGCATTGGTAACAAGGGACATCTTTATTAATGAAAAGTCTGTCCTCTGCAGGCAAACATCTCCAGAGGAAGGAGCTATTCATCTTCTCAACTGAAATACTAACTTCCTTTGTCCTTGGAGTTATTTCATGTTCTCTTTACACTAGCTTCCACTTTGTCTCCCCAAAGCATCTGTCCCTGTTCCCTTAAAAATGGGTTGTCATTGAAAGCACGTATATAAATAATTCCATAAAGAACAAAATAAATTAAGGTAGGTCCCTCACTGTTAAACTGGGAATAATTCAAAACTCCAGTAGCATAAAAATGAAGTGATTTACTCTTGTTTCCTTTCATTCATTAAACTTGGAATCTGAAATTAGTGGTAGGGCAATTTTTTTTCTGAACTCCTAATGAACTAGTAAGAAATTTCATTAACAATGACTTTAAGTCATTGTGTTGGATAACAATCCAATGACTTCACAGAATCATAGAATGTTTTGGGTTGGAAGGGACCCCTAGAGGTCATCGAGTCCAACCCCCATGCAGCAGTGAGCAGGGACACCGCTAACTAGATCAGGTTGCTCAGAGCCCCGTGCAACCTGGCCTTGCATGTTTCCAGGGATGGGGCCTCCACTACCTCTCTGGGCAACCTGTTCCAGTGGTTTACCACCCTCATTGTAAAGAATTTCTTCCTTATATCTAGCCTAAACCTACCCTGTTTTAGTTTAAAACCATTACCCCTTGTCCTGACACAGCTGGCCCTACTAAAAAGATTTTCCCCATCTTTCCTATAGGCCCCCTTTAGGTACTGAAAGGCTGTAGTCAGGTCTCCCCGCAGCCTTCTTTTCTCCAGACTGAACAAGCCCAACTCTCTCAGCCTGTCCTCATAAGAGAGGTGCTCCAGCCCTTGGATCATTTTTGTAGCCCTCCTCTGGACCCGCTCCAACAGTTCCATGTCCTTCTTGTGCTGAGGGCTCCAGAGCTGGACACAGTACTCTAGGTGAGGTCTCACCAGAGCAGAGTAGAGGGGCAGAATCACCTCCCTCGACCTGCTGGCCACGCTTCTTTTGACGCAGCCCAGGGTACGGTTGGCCTTCTGGGCTGCCAGTGCACATTGCTGGCTCACGTCCAGCTTTTCGACCACCAGCACCCCCAAGTCCCTCTTGGCAGGGCTGCTCTCAATCCTTTCTTCCCCCAGCCTGTATTGATACTGGGGGTTACCCCGACCCAGGTGCAGGACCTTGCACTTGACCTTGTTGAACCTCATGAGGTTCACACAGGCCCACCTCTCCAGCCTGTCCAGGTCTCTTTGGATGATATCCCGTCCTTCTGGAGTGTCAACCGCACCACTCAGTTTGGTGTCATCCGCAAACTTGCTGAGGGTGCACTCAATCTCGCTGTCTAAGTCATTGATGAAAATGTTAAACAGCACTCGTCCCAGTACGGACCCCTGAGGGACACCACTCGTCACCAGTCTCCATCCGGACATCGAGCCATTGACCACTGCCCTCTGGATGTGACCATCCAGCCAGTTCCTTATCCACCGAACAGTCCACCCGTCAAATCCATAGCTCTCCAAATTAGAGAGAAGGATGTTGTGGGGGACCGTGTCAAAGGCTTTGCAGAATGCCAGATAGATGACGTCCATTAGTTTTCCTTTGTCCACTGTTGTTGTCACTCCATCATAGAAAGTCACTAGTTTGTCAGGCAGGACTTGCCCCTGGTGAAGCCATGCTGGCTATCTCGAATTATCTCCCTGGCCTCCATGTGTTTTAGCATAGCTTCTAGGAGGACTGTTCCATGATCTTCCCAGGCACAGAGGTGAGGCTGACAGGTCGGTAGTTCCCAGGGTCTTCCTTTCTACCCTTTTTGAAAATGGGCACAATATTTCCCTTTTTCCAGTCACCAGGGACTTCACCTGACTGCCATGACTTTTCAAATATCATGGAGAGTGGCTTGGCGACTACATCGGCCAATTCCCTCAGGACTCTGGGATGCATCTCATCAGGTCCCATGGACTTATGTGCATTCAGGTTCCTCAGGTGGTCACGAACCTGGTCTTCTCCTACAGCAGGAGGGGTTTTGCCCTCCTGGGCCTCCTCATGCCATTCATCAACTCAGGAGGGGCAAGGAGAGAGGTTGCCAGTGAAGACTGAGGCAAAAAAGTTGTTGAGTACCTCAGCCTTCTCCTCATCTGCTGTTACCAGCTTGCCAGTCTTGCTCATCAGCGGGGGTATGCTTTCTTTAACCATCCTTTTCCGGCTGATATACCTGTAGAAACCCTTCTTATTATTCTTTGCATCCCTAGCCAAGTTTAGCTCCAGCTGCACCTTGGCCTTCCTGACCCCTTTCCTACACAACTGGACTGCGTCCCTGTACACTTCCCAGGATGCCTGTCCCTGCTTCCACTGCCTGTGCACTTACTCAAATGAAAATGTTTTAAAGTGTAACATTAAATGCCAACTCCACTGAGCATGAAGAAATAGATATTTTAGCATCAATATCAACTACATTATTTAGCAGAGTACAGATGTTGTAGCCAGTTGTTTTGTTCTTGATTTACACCAATGAAAGCTAAAAGAGTCCACTTTAAGCTTATTTTTATCATTTTCCCAAATATTTAATTGCTCTACTTAAAAAAAAAAAATAAGTTAAGCAATTTCATGTTTAGTTTTGCTTCCAACAAAACTAAAGCAAATCTTTGACTTCCAACAAAAGCAAAGTCAAATTCATTATAATTTAGACTTGCTCTAAAAGTAAAGAAAATGGTCATAAATTTACATCCTTAAAAATGAAATGGATGATCAGGAAGTTTTTTTTTTTATTATTACACAGATATAAGTAAACCCTAAGCATTCAGCAAAACAATGATTATCTGAATAAATTGGATGCTTATTTTTAGCTACATACTGGAGTTTTTCTGTTGTTTAAATATTTTGGTCATAATATCAAAGAACAGAAATAGTGCTGTGAGTTATGTGAGTGATCAACATAATATGGGATAGCTGGAGTGAATATAACAAACAAGTTTTGAAAGGATTTGACTAGATTATTGATCAAACATGGCAAACATACAACAGTTTAGAAATAGTTAACTAACCATTAAGCAAAAACTGTAGCTGGACTTACTCTCCAGGTCAAGCTGAGCTGCACAAAATAGGACATGCTAAGAAAAAAGATACTCTCTAACATCAAGGCTGACAAGCAGTCTTGGAAGGGCGCTAACTTGCATCCCACTGTGGATTACTGCAGATTACTGTAGTCTTCCAGCCAAAATGTCCTCCCTCCACCTTACTCACTTAAAAGAATTTGGGAGCAGGAATATATATGCAGCTCATTCTACTCATCATTGAGTGCAAAAAGAATTCCTTTTATGCACAGCCAATTTGGCTTTCTGGGAAACAAGTGAAACAAAGGTATTCTGAAAGCTTCAATCAGTTCTGCTTATTGCAGGAAAAGGAGGTGCAATCTCTTCTTATACTCCTGATTGTGCTTTCTTGCCTGCAGAATATATATCATATTTTCTTATGGTGTATGTATAATTATGGTTTCCATTTATCTTCAGAAACCAGGAATCAAGTCCTGTTCCCCTAATTTTATTTAATTAAATAAAAAACAATTAAATAAATTTAAAAAAATTATTTTTTTCCTCTCACTAAGCTCTGAAAAGTAATCAAGAAGGTAAATCTTTCATGTTACGTTGAGCTAGTCCCTCTTCTTATAAATAGATTAATTTCATTTCATGGCAGTCTAAAGCATTTCACTAAAATGGCTCAAGATTGTAGTTTCCTCAGGTGATGCTCCAATAACCACCCTAATATGCTAAAGTGCTTTTCATTTTTAACACATTTCTAAGTATCGTACAAAGTAAATTGCAGAATCTTGTTAATGCTCATTCAGTCATCAGTAAATACTTTTACCTGACTTCCCCCTCAATAATATCAATGTTATTTTTTCAATGTTATCTTTTTTCCTCCAGACATATGCTACAGGAGAAAAACCTGTCTACTGAATGACAGCGGAAAGGTTTTCATTTTTACTTCAGAATGCTTTTGAAGCTCCTTAGTCGTAATACAAACATACTGACCTTCTTTTCTTGCAATAGCTACCATAATCGTTTCAAAGCCAAGACACAAAGGCATCATTCCTAGCTGCGACCAGACCACATCCCTTGCCCTCAGAAGGCCTGGTGGGAAAGTTGCTTTTGTGGCAATGGTGAAGTCTCACACTATCCCCACCTCCCAGCCAGCATAGCTGCAAGGAAACAAGACAGCATCATTTCTCAGGTCTAACCTCTCACATGTATTTTCAAAATAGTAAAAAAAGCCCATGAAAGAGGTTAATGTGAACTTTGTCTGGTCCTTGATTTCAGACCCAAGCCCTGCTGTATTCAGTAAGGTGAATATCAGGGAGACTTCTGCCATTTCTGTAGGCACCTGTGTAGAGCAAGATGCCCATATAGAAGGTCCCTAGTCAAACAATTTGAGAAGAAAAATATTTAAGGAATTTTTATGGTTACTTGTCCTCAGCTTCTCCCTCTTGGAAAAAAATCAGTGTCAAATGCATTCTTCTTGCACTCATCCCTCTCCAGAAACACTACTTATGGGCTTCTCAGAAGCAGAAAGCTGTCATTCCATCTCTGAGTGTTAAGCATTTGAAATGCCTTTTCAAAAGTCTACCTCTGAATAGTGCAAATATTAATTTCTTTGTTTAGTTTTAACACTAAGCCACATTTGTTTATTCTTCTCCCCCTCCCATGAGAAAGAAACCCAAAGAAGAAAGAAGATAACTTCATTCAGAGTTTCTTTTTCCACTATGTTACTTTCATGTTATTAGAGAACATCTGAATTGCCATTTCAGATGTGCTTTGGAGTCACACTAAATACAAAATAAAGAACAAAACTGGGGAAACAAAAAAAAATCTAAATGTAAGTTTTTCAATTACCTTGTCTTCATGGTCCTTTGTACTCCCACAAAGGACTAGTGTCTAATAACTCCACTGGTTTTACTAGCCATTATCACAAACTATGAGAACTTACTAGAAAAATAATGTTTTACTGCACAGCCCCTTGCCCATTGCCACTATGCTTAACTACATATAAAATAGACGCTACAACCTACCACTATCTGAGCTGCCCATTCACTCATTTGTTGGAAGTCATGAACTTGTCTTTGATTTCCATCTCATTTAAATTTTCAGTGTAAAGTTGGTACTTATCTGATGTTATAATGAAAGGAACGATTAAGCATATCTGACACAAGACATCTCTTGTGCACAGTTAAGCTTGATTGCAATGTAAGCTGGTACTTGGGATTCATTCCTAGGAACAGACATGTCAACAAAACTGAAGCACTTAAATAAATAGAAGACAAAAATTATAAAATGGTGACTGTAAGTTCATTTATACATGGGAATAAATATTCCTAGAAAATTTTTGCAACTGTTGCCTCTTTAGTTGTTAGCTTTTGTCAGCACAGCAGACCCAACACATGTGAAAGAGCAAAATGGTAAGAATAAATTATCAGCTGAATTCTGAACTGAGAAATTGTTACTGCTGTCTGCATTTCAGAGCAAGTGCATTGCATGCATTTGACAAAGCAGTTAGAAAAGTTATCTCCTTGCTTGGACTTTTAGACAAGAAAATCAGCCTGAAATAATAATAGGAAAAAATATGTTCTTCACAGAAACTTCAAAACAACAACAACAACAAAAAAGGCTATGAAATAGAGTATGTGTACAAGCTGGAAAAGTTAAGCAAGAGTAGTTAAGCAGCAAGTTTCATAGGTGACATTTCATTTTACTATGTTCTTCTTGGGTAAGAACACCTATTCCCAAAAAATAGCCTAAGCTTAGACGTCCATCTGATTTTGGGACAAATCACATCATTAATTATGAAATAAGGTGAAACCCAACATGTAACACTAGTACATTTTTAAAGCCTTGCTGAATACTACACAGATCATATACATACTATAATAATTTTTCTCTGGTTTATACTTTTAACAATAATCCATTTTTTTTGCTATTTTCACAGGGTAGTACTTGTGTGGTCAGTGAAATAACCAGAAATCCTATTTGCATCAAGAAAATGTTACAGATTTTTATTGTCATCAAGTTTTCATGTTAAGCTGCCAGAAGGGAATTCAGAAAATACAGTCATGTCTTCTCTTAAAATGAGAGTCAATTTGCCAGTCATTCTCTCTAAGTCAATCTCTCCCGGTATCTCTCTACCTATATATTGAAATGCAGTCCCACAGAAACTGCTTTGAAACCGCACTGATCAGTAACTGGCCTTTAAACAGCTCTGAAACTTGTGTGAGGTCCCGGCAGTAGGGGTCACCTGGACTTAGTCACAGCAATCTTAAACTTCACAAACTTCACCTCTTCTTTTTTTCTTTTTTTTTCTTCTTGTCTTTTAAGCCATTGTATAGGAGGAGCTTTTGCTCAAACCCCACCAGCAGACCTACAGAGAAAAAGTATTTCATTCAACCTGATGTCATGCCATAGCAAGACCAACCCATGCTCTCTGCTTGCAGGCTGTATAAACATCTCTGTAAGCATCAAAGGATGCTCGCCTGTGATTATCTGTCTTGGCAACTAAAGCAAAATGTTTTTTCCCCCCAGCCAACATGTTATATTTTTTTCTACATATACAGTAAAACTAACAGCATGTGTTTAGTCACAAATCTAAAATCAGAACTGCTAAACATGTCAGCTGTAATTTCCCTGCAGAACTCCAATATCCCATTTGTCAGGTAGAGTTATCGTGCTCTCTTCAATTCACCCATTGTTCCTAATACAGGCCAGATGCATTGAAGGTTCATGCAGTTACCAGAAAGATCAATTTGCTCCTTGACCTCAGCCTTCAAATTAGGGCTTGATGGGCTGTTTTAGCAGAGAAAGGCCTCAGACATATTGCAAACACCACTGTGTGTATTCCCCCCTTGCTCACCTGGTTAGTGATCCAAAGGATACCCCCACTTTCTATTGATCACAGGGGATGTCTCACCTGCTGCCTCTGCCTTTCCTGGCACTCATCTGTTCTTCAGCTCTTCCTACCCATTCCCATTCTCCCCAATCATTTCATAATTCAAACAATTTAAGAGTTTACATTCTTACAGCATTTTTACAGGTTGTGCTGGATTAACCATCTTTGTAATATTTCACGGAGTTGTTATATTTTTACATTTCCTAATACTGTAAAATACAGCAGTCTTATCTCTCATATATTTGATAACCTTGATTCACAAGAGGAACAAAGAGAAAAAGACATAATAAGTAGGCTTCTTCTGGCACCACACCTGGTTAAGATATTTGCACTGGATTTATAAATCCAAATTTCAATAACAGCAAGACAAGTGGCAATACTTTCCAGAAAGGAGTAGCAAATGGTGCAGTTAACACCTTCCAACCTCTTTATTTTGTCAGGTATTCTCACTGATCATTCCCACTCACATTCAACCCCTTTGGGGCACTAAGGAGCAGCATTATTTCAGCAGGTGTTTTCAGTCAAATGAGAAGCATCTATTAAATGTCCTCATCTCCGCTCTTGCTCAATGCTGACCCAAACAAACATGGATAATTATTTGACTATTATTCCCCAGGACACACTGGGTCCCATTTTAAAAAACACTTCCTCATCACTGTGCACAAAATGGCTTCCCCTGATATTTTTCCACTTCCTACTGAGTCTCTATGGATTACACCAGCATAGTCTCACCTACACATTGAAAGAAGGAGGGCTTAAGAAAACACAACAAGGAAAAGAGTCTCACTAATACTATCCTACACACTGCTCTTGAATTCTACTAGAGGAATAAAAAATTACTAGACATTTAAGAGCATTTAGCCAAGACTGAAAGAACTGCAGGTCAGCCAAAGGCTTGATTTGAAATTACCTGTCCTCTTCCCTCAATGAACCTTGCCAAGAGCCTGGGGGAATTCCAGTCTCTCAGACTAGAAATACCAAACTAGAACAAAGTAACCCTTCAAAAGACAGGGTACTCAGATCTTCTGGGTGAAACACAGTAAAATAAAATGTTAGAAACTAATACCACCCTTGCTTGTGCTCGTGGGTTCCCTGTCTTCCTCCAGAGATTCCAACCTGGCCAGGCACACAGCAGCCACAGCAAGACCAACAAAAGGCCTTTGTTTTACGCTGCTCTACTACCCCCCCATAACAAAGCATACTGTGCCATACCCCCCCAATGCACTGCTGGCAGACGCCTAAGCACCTGTACTGCCCTATGCATATGGGGGCGGGGAGTAGAAGTGCTTGCCCTTAAAGTAATAAAAAAGGGTATGGCTGATGATGTTGTCTTGGTTGCCAGATATGTTTATAATTTAAAGAAAAATAGGATGTGAACGAGATTTTGTCTGGTTGGGCTGTCTCGCCTTGCTCCCTCAAATGGGCCACCTCCTGGTGTTCTCTGTGATCACACAGCTGGTGGGTTTGGCACACAGCTCCGCGTAGGGTTGCAACCTTCAGAAAACAGATGTGCTACTAGCAGAGAAAATTTCTTTTCTATCAGCAGCAGATCAGATTCTGCCTCTTCCATCAGCCACTCGCTCTCACTTTCCTGCCAGAGGTTTCCACCCCTTCAGCTCATCCATCCCCACAGAGTACTCTGTTTGCATGGCTGTGCTGTAAGTGAGGAGAGTGGAAAACCTTCAGTGGGGAACAGAAACAAAATATCAGACAACAGCAGGAGAGACCTTTTAATATGCCACAAATATTATGAACCTGTTACTTTTGAAAAAAATGCCTCCGCTAGCTGCTATTTAACAGTCTGTTCCAAGGCCTTCAGCTCCATTTAGTGCAGCTGAAAAGCAATTGCAGAGAGGCAGTAGCTGCAGTCACTCATCAGGTTGAGGAGGTGGCCTTGTTTTGTGCCAGAGGGTGATTTCAAAAGCTCTCCAATAAATGTAAATTGATGTGGAACCAGGACCATCGTTCACCTGGTGGTGATGGTGTCTTTGTATTTACCACAGATGACAGGAGTTATTCTTTGGGCAAATAAATGTTCAAGAAGCAAGGAATTCCTGAGTGCTCCTAAGCTATTGAAATAAATGATTGCAAGGTGTCCTTTCAGCTAAAAGGGACTACACTGAGTAGCATTTTAACTTCCCAGCCTGCTTTCTGGCTGCAAAATTGTCTTGTTTGAGTACAGCTTTAGCTCATCATTCTTCCAGAAAATAGTCTCATCCAACCATTAAGTCTTCTTAGAAGCAGTGCTGCAGGCACAAGTGGTGAGAGTTGGGAAGAAACATGGGTTTTCTCTGGGTGCTGTTAAACTCACTGAAAGAAGACAGTAAAAGAACAAAAGCTGTGAGACAGCCAAGTAGTTTCCATCCATCTCTGCTTGCCAGAGAGATACAGATAATTCATCCTAAAGTCTTGTGCTCTGATTCCTGGCAATCCAAGAATGCTCTTTGACCTCAAGCATTGAAGGTTTGGGGACTGGGGAGGGGAAACAGCTTTAAAAAAATCCGTTGTTGGTAGCACTTCTAGTACAATTTCCATGTACTCTGCCATTGACATTTTTTGGTAAGCTAGTCATAAGAATAAATATATAAACCAATCTCATGACAAGAAACAAAAACTTTTGGCATAAATCTTTGCAAAAATAAAAGGAAAGGGAAATATATTTCAACGTGACTTTAATTCATAGCCTCATCCAAAAAATCAGCCATAAAAACACGTTTCTCTTTTCATTGATTGAAAACCTTACTGAGTACTGCAGGCTATTAAAGAAGTCTAGAGTCTTTTTATTATGGGCCAAATTTTAATTCTGTTAAACTGAAAGTATAAACTTCCAGCAAAAAGCAGAATTTGGCTCTATGAATATGCTTTCACAGTACATCCTAAGTCATTGTCATCATGACACAGTACCTCTTAGAGATATGATGAACTTGATTCCATTCTGATTTAGTACTTGCTTGATGAAATGTGATTCTCCTATTCTATATCTTCATTTATTTATTCACCCTACCTCCTCTTCCGATTATTTCATGTATGCCTATTTTTGTCCACATTGATAGTCTTTTATCCTGCACTTTTGTGGAGGTAAATCAGCATAGATAAGAGAGCTAAATCAACATTATGAGTCTATTTAAATGCATTCAGCCTGCCAACAATCTGATAAGATTTGTATTGTGTGCCCAGTTTTGTTTCTTTTCTCAGGAAGGTCATTCAGAGTCTTAGGAGAATGTTGAGAACTGTTTATTCATCAGGTCATCAACTATTCATTCACCAGGTCAGTGACTGTTCCTGATATCTATATCGGTTGTATTGTTTAAAACAGCTATTCAAGCACTATATTTTTAAAACATAGTTAGAATTTATAATTCAGTTGTATCATGCTATTTCTGAGGAAGTTTTATGTTTTTAAATCAGTAATGTTCACTCAAATGGAATCCAAAACAGCACAGGCTTTAAATCCAAAGGCACATTCTTAGTTTCACCTCCATTCTTACTGTAACTTGGTCTGACTGAGGGGCAACCTGGTGTTCTCAGGCATGAGACTGTTCCAAATTTAGCCTTTCTGGAACAAATCTGTTTTACCATTACACAATCACTGCATGTATTTGATATAGCATTCACATATTTTTTAAATGTATATTTGAATGATATGGGTATATGCTTTTGCAGTTTCCTCTACAAAGCAGGTGACTCCATTTGATAACTGTTACCATAACCTGCACATGAATTTGCTTCAGTGTCTTATACCTACTGTGTGAAAGCCAACACTCACTGGTGGCAGTCAAGTAAATAGGTCTGGTCTTGAGCTGTGACCTTGATCTGTGGGTAATGAATCCACTGTTGCTTTGGTAACCCCATCCTGAAGGCAAGGAGTCACTGAGTTACACAGTTACAGAGACTGAGTAACCCCCATATCTGTCACAGTGTCTCTAACACAGGACCGAGGGCAGAGGAAGACATTGAAATGTCTGTCACAGTTTTCCAAGTCCAAATCGAGAAGCTTGGGGTACAAACCTCTGACCTTAGCCCACTCCACAAGAATGAAAAGTCCTTCCCAAAGGAAAAAGGGGAAGAACATGTAATGCATACTGTCACCCTAAGGAAGTACACAATCCTTACAAAACATGTAACAGATATTGTCATCCTTTAGAAAGGAAACAGGATAAAGAGACAGCTCTTCTGAAGATGAGAACAGATGACAGCTCTGAAACGGAAAGAAACCTCACTTGGTAGTCAATCGCGTCTTCAGTAATTGTCCTCTTTCAAACAGCAGCACCCTCTAACTCTGATCTGAATAAAGTGGCAGATCCACACCAGCCTTCAGAAACTAAATACCACTTAAAAAGCTAGCACTTTTACTAATTAGGTGGGAGCAGGAGAGAGGAAAAAACATGTACATCCATATAAGGTTACACCACAAGTATTCTTAGCAAAGACAACTCTATTTCAAACAATCTTTTGAAATGTTTACAGCCTGTTGTACTCTTTATAAACACAGAGTAACCTCAATCTGCTTCACAATAGTTTGATGCTACTGCCCCAAATTCAGTTCAGTTTCTGTAAATGTTTTTAAAAACCTTATTTAAAAAAAACCACAACCCTAACAATAAATCAGTTCACATATAATACCTCTTCAGGGCTATAATAGTATTTTCTATTATGTGTTATCTGTTTATTTTGGTTGGAGGATTGCAGTGTGCAGGGCAGAGAGAAGAGTACTTCAGACTAAACTTTTTCTTTGAAGAGCTAAAAGTCTGGACTGTCCTACAGTGCTTTTAAAGTAAGGAAGTAGAAATATTTACCACCATGACATCCATGAATGTGTTTTGTGTTTGTTACAGTGGTGGGAAAAATGGAGAAAAACCCAGTCTATGACTGAAAGGGTAAAATCCTGGGATTCCTTAATTTGTTATTGATCAGAACCCCCCCCCCCCCCCCCCCCTTTTTTTTTTGGTTATATCATTATTTCAAAAAATCAAGTAAAATGTCATAAAAATAGATTAAATGTTAAACATGAATGCATAATTCCTTTCCTAAATAAACTATTTTTAAAAGACTATATTCACCAGTCAATAGATTGCAGCCCACTTAAGAATTTAGTAAACAGACTGAGATTTGTTAAAATATTGCAAAACACTGTTAGATAATTTATATTCTTCAATGAGCTCAAGAAATGTTAACAAGATTCAAAGAAATTATTAAATGCAAGGTATTTTTATGATACAATTTATTCAACAATCAGGAATTTCCATATCCTGTCAAAGGATGATGATCCTAATCATGATGCATTATCCTACAGATGCTTGTATATTAACTTTCCTATCCTTCAAGGCAGCTTCTTCTCTGACTTAAATTATGCAAATTATTAAGGGCTTCCAAAGGAGAGGGATACTAAGCACATACAAATATCCCTTTTTTATACTTTGTAACTGTCTCTGAGTTAAAAACAAACATATATCATTGAAATTACATCTTCAAATGCTTTCTTCACGTATCCAAGAAGAAGAAACTTCAAACCTGTCAGAGATTTACATAGGAGATTTTGAAAATTGAGGGTGAGAATCTATAAATACCTACATTTGTGCATGTGTGTTTGTATGTATATATCTTAAAAAAATATTATATTATATATAAAGTACATAATAATATATATTACATATTACAGAATATATTATTATATATAATTTATGTTATGTTTATATAACAACATATAATAATAATATATATAAAATATGCCAACCGTCTCCTGTGCTGCATCAAAAGAAGCGTGGCCAGCAGGTCGAGGGAGGTGATTCTGCTCCTCACCTAGATTCTGCCCCTCACCTAGAGTACTGCGTCCAGCTCTGGAGCCCTCAGCACAAGAAGGACATGGAACTGTTGGAGCGGGTCCAGAAGAGGGCTACTAAAATGATCCGAGGGCTGGAGCACCTCTCCTATGAGGACAGGCTGAGAGAGTTGGGGTTGTTCAGTCTAGAGAAAAGAAGGCTGCGGGGAGACCTGATTGCGGCCTTTCAATACCTAAAGGGGGCCTATAGGAAAGAGGGGGAAAATCTTTTTAGTAGGGCCAGCTGCGTTAGGACAAGGGGTAATGGTTTTAAACTAAATCAGGGTAGGTTTAGGCTAGATATAAGGAAGAAATTCTTTACAATGAGGGTGGTAAACCACTGGAACAGGTTGCCCAGAGAGGTAGTGGAGGCCCCATCCCTGGAAACATTCAAGGCCAGGTTGGATGGGGCTCTGAGCAGCCTGATCTAGTTAGCAGTGTCCCTGCTGACTGCAGGGGGGTTGGACTCGATGACCTCTAGTGGTCCCTTCCAACCCAAAACATTCTATGATTCTATGATTCTATATGTATTTATCTATATTACCGACATAGTACACTTTTTACTCCAGACCTAACACCAACATTGCTATGAAATTTGGCTATTTCAGTTCCCCAAAAGAATTTTACTCTACATCATTTCATCCACACAGTGTGTAATGAATAGTAGTTTGTTAGCACACAACAGAATATGTTCTCTCTGGAACAGTTCCATGCTTGTAAAATATCTATTTTTCCTCTCAAACACCATTAATTCTAGAAAAATAAAAGCATAGTTACGCACGCATCCTCCTATTTCACTTTAATGACTCACAAAGGAAGCAATAACACCAAATACTAAAAGCTAGGAGCAAAATTTCACACATGGAAATTTGGATCCCAAACTGTAAAAAGGACAGGAGGATGAGATAGGCACACCTGCAGAAGGGTCATACTCCATTCACACCACTGCGTGTAAATACACAAACATACATTACTGCAATTACATAAATATTTAGTATTATATCAGATGACAACTATCTTAAAAGATATTGCAAATTCAAGTGAAAAACTGCCAGATTTAGTGTTTCCTACAAGACAGACTGTTTCTTACCCTGGGAGTAAGTCTGGGCTATGGAGTGGATGAACCTATTTCTGCTAACTGGTGATGTGTTTGATGGGGGTGTTAAAACCAGGGAGATGGGTGATAACACTCAATAGTCTCATATTTAAAGAGGTTCAGAAATTCTGCCCCTGATTTCCAGCAAGCACAAGCTAGCCACTTTTACTACGCTCTTCCAAACTGGGTGACTGGGTGATAGCTCTTTATCCTCCAGGTTCCTCGTTTGACATTTCTGGTCTTCAGAAGTGCTGAGCCCTCACACCTGCCAGTTCCATACAAGCTGTCCTCTAAAAATATGAGTACTGTGTGGCATTCACAGTGGCCTGATCTGTCTTAATATTTCTGATTTCTCTCTGCAATCTCAGTGTAAAGTGGGGTGGATGACCCCTGCAATTGGACAAAGCATTTGATTTGCCAGGAGGTCTCACAGCAAAGCCAGCAAAAAAAATTATTAGGATATGCAGTTCTTGGGTTTCATTTCCACGTACTAACACTATGATGATTTCAAACACCTTCACTGTCTCTCAGATTCTTCCATATCTTCCATTAATTACTGCCTACTTTCCAGTCAGAGTCTGTCTTTTATCACCAGGGGCCGCTGCCCTGTCTTTTGATCTTGTTAGCTCGTCTATCCCTAACTCTTCCAGCTCCGTTGTTCCTCTTCTGTGTTCTTGTTTTTTTTACTCTTAAACTCTCCCATGTCTGCCTGAGGTCCTCTAACCTCCTCTGATAGTCCTTGCCCCTGTCCATGAGTAACCTTGACAGCACAGAGAAGCAGTTCCATCATTTCAGGAGGTCCCCAACAACTGGAAAAAAGCATTTGCAAAGAAAGTACTACCCAGACCCTGAAGTCCAGGCCAGCTGCAGATTAAGCTGTTGTGCTGAAGAACAGATATACTATGTAATTGCTACAGACGCACCAGGGGAGGCTGGAACACTTGCATTGCACACAGGCATAACTCTGCACTTGCAGACTGGTATCTGAGAGATAGGTATGCTTCAGCTAAGCTGGACAGATTTTTAACAACTACACCAGGATGTTATGAGCTTACTGCCAAAGTTCAAGTTCCTACTCCAAATCACTTAGGCACTGGAAATTCTCGGACTGATTGTCCTTTTCCATGTGGCAAAACAAGGCTTGTTGTAGTCCAATCTTAATTTCAGAAACAGATGGCAAATTGAGCTAAATTCCTATTGTCTCACTGTTGGGAGAAGGTAATATGAGGCAGAGAGCTGCCATGGAAGACTTCAGCTGAAACCCATGCAGTGCCCATACAGTGAAAAGACCTGCTTATAGGTGAAACATAACCTGAAATGTCTGTCGCAGTGCACACCCAAAGATGACATGCACTGTGGGTGCAGTCATCACAGCCAGCACAGTGTGAACACCAGGGCGTGGCTGCAGGGCAAGCCTCGCTTCAGGTGGTGGTATGGACGTTTCACGTGGAGCAGAGTCTAAGCTGAGCAGCCGCAGCCTGCTGGGTCTGGCACTTTGAATGAGGAGCATGGGTCCATGTGCACTTGAGAAGTGCAGAAGAAGGAGACACTTTTCATCCCTTCTGCCCCGCCAGCAGCATCTCCTCACACAGTAAGTTTGGATCTAGCAGTATTCAGTACATCGGCAGCTGGGCATTGCATGAGCGCAGCTACTCAGTGTCTCAGTCATGCTGTGCTCTCTAGGAGGGCTCGTTAGCTCAAATCTGGTGCTTTGCTGAAGCTAGTAGGACTTTCCAGAGTGAAAGTGCCAGAAAACACAGTCACTGAACAGGTCCTCTGAATACAACTCTTGGCAACTCCATCTTAGCTAAGTCCTGTTGGATCCAAGTGAACTCCCTTCAGTGCCTTGCAAGTACCTCTGTTTCATAGTAGCAGTATCATCACCCTCTCCTGTCCTTTTGGTGGCACCAAAATTACCCAAGTTTTTCCACTGTCCAAAAATACTTTATTTTTTCCCTCCGCTATACCCCAAAACTCCGAATAATCAAGCATAGATTCTAAATCATGCATGCTCATTGAGTTTTTCCCATTCACAGTATCACTTTGCCTCCAGTTCTTCTACAATGTAAAATGACAGTTGTATTTTTCCTCAGCTCATAGCTCTGTCATTCTTTTTTCCTTTATTAGGTGGATTCTAAAAATGCTTAGTGTTCATCCTAACTTATTACACCATTCTTCAAATCACAAATAGCATGGCATTATTTCTCCCATCAGCAAAGTTAACTTCTTCCTGATATAAGCAAAATCAATTCCTGCAGATTTAGGATAATGGATATACTCTGGTACATCCATTAGTTCCAAGTCTGGATAAATGCAGCTTTTGATGAAAAAGATAGATGAATACTGGAAAAAAAAAAAAAGTGAAACATACTGCAAGGAGAGATAGTAACAATTAGTAAGCAATAAGGACTGACATGAAGAAACAGTGAGTTAGTATTTGATTCAATCCTGTCATAATCTGTGCTAAACAGTCCAACTTTAGAATAAGTAGATCAGTTCAGCTTTTAGAGTATAATGGCAAAGAGGTTTAATAGAATCTGAAAGACTGGAAATAACTGGCAGCCATGGCTTCCTTTTCAAAATTCAGAGCAAATGAAATGTTCCTTGAAGAAAATGAAAGCTTAAATGCTTTGATTGCAGTAGGCAAAGAAAGGTGGAAATTACTTCAATAAGATATTTGGGAAAGGCACAAGTTCTTGTAGACTGAGAATTAAAAGAAGGAAAAGGAAAGAAGTATAGCATAGCTAAGGTCAGCTGTTCCTGCAAGAAAGCTTCCAAAAATTCAGCTAAAAATGAATGCAATTGCCTTACTACTTTCTGTTTTGACAAGAGATAAGGAAATTGAAGATGAAGAACTGAGGTTGGCAACAGCTGCTAATTATTTTGTGCAAGAACGTGGGAGAGCAACTAAACTTACAAAAAGGATAGAAGATGGAAAGAAAAGATGTAGTATTAGCATTCAGTCTTATTATCTTCAAGGCAACAATCCTGATGTGTTAGCAATCCCTGGTGTCACTGGGATAACACACTAAGTGCTTCTCAAGTATCTTCGGCAGAGCAAACAATTCTAAAACCAAGTTTTTTCTCTCCGTAATGAGTTATGGCTCTCAACAAATTTTTTTAAATTCAAGTTGCAGAGCATTCAGCCTACTTGTCTTCCTTAAAATTATTTTTGCTGCTTTCCTTCTTTGCCTTTTTAGTATATAAATCAGCTGGGCTTAATTAACAAATAAGAAACACTTGTCTTAAGCTTCTATTTGTATTACCCCCACCTCTGATTCCACCTAAAAGCCAGCAGGTAGCTAATTTTCCTGTCCAATTCTTCACAGGTGGGCCTACACACATCATGAAGAGACCTAAATATGTTATGTACAGCATCAACAACAGAGAAAAACAGAAGACTAGTACCAAAGCTATCTTTCACTCCACAGATGTTCCTGAAAAACATCTGTGGAGTGAATTTGTATCAGTCCCCTCCTAGAGATTCACATTCCAGCAAATAAAAAGACAGAGCAAAGTCAGCCTAGAAAGCCAAAGGTTTTATTGGTTTGCAACCAAAATTTTAAAAATAATGTTTCATGAGATTTTCAGTAAAGTGGGCCCAAGTTAATTCAAAACATTTGTGAACCCTAACAACCCTTTTAACAAACATGGTTAAATTTGTTAAGAAATCTAAAAGCAGGCAAGTTTCACATGATTTGTTAGCAAAAGTTTGGCCCAATCTCTAATACTACATCATGGCTCATATAGCAGCAGTGGCAGTAGGAGCCATAAAACAAACACCAGGATTTCACTGTAGTGTGGGGCTCTCCTGTACTCCTCAGAGTTTCCCATTTTAAAAACAAACTCAAAACTTAATAGCAAATCTTCAAGTTCTGCTCTTCACTTGATCTTCAACAACATCTTTTTATCTCTTCAGTTTCAGCACAATATAAGACATTTACTCCTGGAAATCTCACAGTTCTTGCAGGATAGTATTCATTAATTTGGTTTCCCAGATTTTTTTCTTGCTGTTGAACCTGGGAGTATTTCCCAGTAACGTTTTAGGTGAAGCTCCGAGGGTGAAGCTTAAAAGTTACCACTAGATCCAGTTGTTCAAAATACACAGACGTATCTACTGTGCTACCAAAATGCACCTTTGCATAAGCAAGATATATATAGGTGACTCATACAGAAATACTGGCAGCAGTAATTTTAAAAATTAATTTGTTACTGTGATTTCTATACCAGACCTTGAGAATTTCTCATGGTGTTGTTTAGTGACTTCTGAGGATGCTGTAAGGTAGTGACCGTACTGTAGGTTAAAAAATGAGGCATAAGAGATAACTGGGGCCATATGAAAGACAGATATTCATGCATAAAACATAGACTTTCCATCAATATTAATATTTTCCTTAGAATTAATTGTGAGGTTTTGTTGTTGATAATAGTGAGATCTTTGACTTTTGAGTGAATGTTTTTTAATTGAAAAACATAGTGCCTTTCCAGTGTTCAAATGGTTCTTTCAAGAAACATCTCAGTTCTATGTGAAGGATTACTATTCTCTAGCGATTAGGTGTGGCATTTATGTCTCCATAATTTGTAAAAAATAGATTACAGTGCAATACAGTGCTGGACTGCTTTATGTCTGAAATGTATAAATATTTCTGTCATCCTGGTGTTGTAATAAAATTTTCTTTAAAGTCTTTTGACTACCCGACAGCCTCACTGAAAACATTTGAAACTGTAGGCCATTTTCAGACAATTTGACAGACAGGTAGCGGTTCTAGCTAGACATCTAGCTAGATGTAGGCAAGTGGTACATTGGCATTGTCCCATTAATATTTAGAATACGTAGGGAATAGTAGATAGAAGTTTGAAGTTGGAAATTAAAGTACTTTGAGGATGAGGGAGAAACATTGCCCTTTTAGAATATAAATATCCTTACACAAGTATTGCTGTCCTACAGACATTGCTTCTTTCTCCAGTTATTTTTGGTTAGCACTCATTCATCAGCTTGGAATGACTTGCAGGGAGGGAGAGGCCCCAGACTGATGACACCAAGGGGGGAAGGAAGCATACATTTATACAGAAAACAAGAGGCGAAAGAAAATAGATGATTGCTTAGATTATTATAAGCCCTACTGTATGTGAACTCCAATTACCCAGATGATCATGTTAGGAAGTAGTGTTTATATCATAATTACAGGCTGAAAGTTTCCCAGTCTTTATCTGTTACATGTATTTCTATCTGGACTCATTAGTCTAAGATCTTACCCTCTCTCAGAGTCTTCAGCACCATCACAATGGCAGAGCATCCCATACCATGCACAGAGAACTGTAGCAAACTGAAACCAAGCCATTTCCTCAAGTTTTTGCAAAAGGTTTGCTCCCCAAATCCCAAACTAAGCACTTGAATAAGGAAATTATGTACTTCATGTAGGTGCTCCCTGAAGTTAAATGGAATGATTTTGAGCCATGGTGAAAATGCACCATTTTAACACATGTATAACAAATGAGTGTATGTGAAAGAGGGAGCATCCAACCCCATACTGACCACATCTGTGGTAGGTAGAAGCTACCTTTGGTTCACATAACTTGATATTCCGTGACCATTGGGTCTCTGTTGGGGTTTAACCCCAGCCAACAACTAAGCACCACACAGCTGCTCGCTCACTCCCCCTCTTCCATGCCCCTCCCCCCAGCCCAGTGGGATGGGAGACAGGATCAGAAGAGTAAAAGAGAAAATTAGGGTTGAGATAAAGAGAGTTTAATAGGTAAAGCAAAAGCTGCAGATGTCAGCAAAGCAAAATAACAAAATCATTCACTGCTTCCCATGGGTAGGAAGGTGTTCAGACATCTCCAGAAAAGCAGGGCTCCATCCATGCGTAATGGTGACTTGGGAAGACAAATGCAATCACCCCTAAAGTCTCCCCCTTCCTTCTTCTTCCCCCAGCTTTATGTGCTGAGCATGACATAATATGGTTTGGGATATCCCTTTGGTCAGTTGGGGTCAGCTCTCCTGGTGTGCCCCCTCACAACTTCTTGTGCATCCCCAGCCTCCCTGCTGGTGGGATGGGGTGAGAAGCAGAGAAGGCTCTGTGTAAGCACTGCTTAGCAATAACTAAAACATCACTGCATTATCAACACTGTTTTCAGCACAAATCCAAAACATAGTCCCATACTAGCTACTATGAAGAAAATTAACTCTATCCCAGGCTCCTGGCAGGACCTGTGGCCTCATGGGGAGAGGAGTCCAGGCTGGAGCAGGTTTGCTGGCAGGGCTTGTGACCTCTCGGGGACCCACACTGGAGCAGTTTGTTCCTGAAGGGACCCACAATGGAGCAGTTTGTGAAGAACTTCAGCCTGTAGGAAGGGCTCATGCTGGAGAAGTTAATGGAGGACTGTCTGCCATGGGAAGGACCCCATGCTGGAGCAGGGGAAGAGTGTGAGGAGTCCTCCCCCTGAGGAGGAAGGAGTGGCAGAGACAGCGTATGATGAACTGACCCCAACCCCCATTCCCCATCCCCCTGCACCGCTGAGGGGGAGAAGGTAAGCCCAGGAAGAGGGGAGGGGTGGGGGGAAGATGTTAAGATTTGGGTTTATTTCTCATTATCCTACTCTGATTTGATTAGTAATACATTAAATTAATTTTTTGCCCCATGTCAAATCTGTTTTGCCTGTGATGGTGATTGGTGAATGGTCTCTCCCTGTCCTTATCTAGACCAACTAACTTTTTGATATATTCTTCTCTCCCCTGTCCAGCTGAGGAAAGGGAGTGATAGGTGGCTTTGATGGGCACTTGGCATCCAGCCAAGGTCAACCTATCACAACAAGGGAAGACTTCTATCATGGGCTAATAACACATCTAGGTTTTGTAGAGGTCAGAGAGTTAAAGCAGTGCCCTTACAGAAATTCCATGACCCGTAAGAAAGTATCTGTTGCATTTTGGTGTTGCTTCTTTTTTTTCTTTCTTCTTAGACATCATCTCTTTCCCTGGTCCTCTGCCATCTGTCTCAAAGTCAGGCCTTCAAATCAGTCAGCCTCTAAAAACATATTAATTTTGTACCTCCCTTTCTCTCCTCCCTCCCCAATCTCTCTAATTCTTCAAATAATTCAGGTAATTCTTCCAATTTCAGGTAAGTGCCAGGGAAGTTTGTCATGCCTTGAGAACAGCAAGCAATGCCCTGAAGTGGTTTCTGCAAGATGAAAGGGAAAAACCTAGTAAAATACCAAACTCTTGCAATCATACAGGCAGGCATAGGCAGTCTCTGGATATCATTTGCTTTTGGTCATTAAATGTGGTTTTATTGTTTCTACTTATCAATTTTACACGGTGGATTTATTACGAAAATGCACATTCTTGTTATCTAGATTTGTTGAGAGTACTTTCTGCTTCACAAAAATGACATTGTCTTTGACTTATGCAAGCAAGCTGCATACTTCCTATGAAATTAACACATCTCAGGAGGTATCATATTTTGCACATTTGCAACCTGAATGTTCTTCATGAACACACACACATGCACATATACATAGATAAATATACATGTATTTATTTGATTCTAAAAAAAATAAAATCTTGGTATGCAGATTTTCCCTAGTTTTATCATAATAAGACACTTATCTGGATTCCTCTGGTGGCTTTTTTCCCCAGCTTTGATTCCCATAAACATTTCTACTAAAAGTTTGAGTCATCATCACTCAGCTCACAGTTTGTCTGATTATCATTCATGCACAAAACCACAGCAAAAGTCAAAACAAAACTTAACTTTAATCCTCAATTGTTGATAAACAAATGGAATGACACAGTATATTACACAGCTACAACTGCGTGTTCAAAGGACAAATAAAGTATAATTTTGTTTTGTTTAAGTTCTATTACTGTTAAGTGAATACTGACTGTTCTGTCAACAGGAATGAATGACAAGGTCCAGCAAAGCCAAAAGCTGGGATGGTAATCACAGCTCACAAAGCATTATTGCAACTCAAACAACCCCTCTCACCAGATATTCTTGGAAACCTGTGTGCTTGTTCCACTGCACTTCTGAACTCATTTACAGTTTCTTGCATACGCCAAATGTCTTAAATGGGAGGGCTCATGTTATTTAAGGCCTAAGATAGATAGATGAGCATTTCTTTTACAGGAGTTCCTGCATAAATTGCATCTTCCCTATCAGAGTCTGCTTGCTCTTCCCTAGTCCCTTCATCGTTCTGGCTTAGCTGTTAGGGATGCTACATGGTCAATTGTATGGGTAGCTGATCTAACTGAAGAATGAATTTTCCTTTTTGGTTCCTTCTCCAGTTCACTCATGTTTCCTATGTGGCCATACCTGTCCATCTTACTGAAATGGACAGGTGAGATGTGAACAGAGAACCAAGAAAGGGTCAGCAGAACAGACTTAAACAGGGTCATCACTAAATGTCTAATCACAGTTCAATGATGCAGATTATCTGAATACTTCTTTTCAAGGAACAATAGTTGTAAGGAATGTGTCAAATATGGCACACTCAAAAATGCAGTAGACTATAGTTTGCAGCTGGAGGTTGGTTTTTCATAAGAGTTTTTGTATTGCTTAGTATGAATAGCACATGACATTTCCCAAAGATCACTTCTAACACAAATGGGAAATTTAGATCTTGGGAAATGATGCTATTTCTTGAAAAACTTTGTGTTTCTTATTGTCATGGTTTAACTCTATCCTGCAACTAAGCACCACACAACTAAACACGACTTAGCAACAACTAAAATATCAGTGTGTTCTCAATATTATTCTCATACTAAATCCAAACCACAGCACTATAGCAGCTACTAGGAAGAAAATTAATTCTATCCCAGCTGAAACCAGGACACTTATAAATTCAGTTCTCAAAAAAAATTACTTGAATTAGAAACTTCTTGTCAGTTCTATTTATTGGTCCCAGATGAGTTCCAATGCACTGGAGTAACTTTTGATGTGTTCAGATATAGCTGTTTGGTGTTAAGCAGCCCTGTTATTACAACTTGTAAAGAAACCATCAGGCCTTACTTGGCTTGACAGAACACACCTGATGGGATCTGGAGACTTAATAAAAAAAACAGTTGTGGTGGAAAAGCTCCACAAATGGAGTCGTGGAGATGTGCAGCTTATACAACTCAGCAACAGAGAAGATAATGGCTCCAGCATTTAAGCTACATACAAATATTTAAATATATCCAGTCTGTGGAATAAATTGTAGATCTTTTAGTGCTGTTGCAAAATCAGAATTCGGTTGGACGCAAATGGTGCTTTTTGCAAGCAATTCCATACCTGCAGAGGGGAAAAAAGGAGTGGACAGTAGCACACTGTGGTTGAAGAGAGAATGCTATTTATACACCTTCACTGGTTGTGTGAATACTGTGCTCAGGAATGCCTGGCCTTGTGGACAGGCAGGCAGGCTGTCGGAGAAGATGGACCATTTGCAAGCTGTTTAAGTGAGTGCCTATAAAAAAGAATGTCAGCAGCTATTTTCCTGACTGACCTCATATAAACCAAGGATGACCTGGAGCCAGAAGGCCTGGCTCCTCTGTATCCTCAAACACTATTTTTGAACAGTTTTGAACAAGGGGGAAATTACATGCAACTAAAATTGTTTTAAATCCTTTATCTGGCATTCGGGATGGGTCTGTGCCATCATGAAGGCACAGAGCACCTTCACAATGTAGAGGCACCATCAAAGAAATGGCCAAAGAAATCTGGAGACTTCACCAGATCCTGGCAAAACTAGTATGTTGCAATTTGAAATGTTCCCACATAGTCCACATTTAGTTGTTTATGTAACAGAACTTCCAGAAACAACAAATATGTGCTAGGAGATAATTGCTTGTGATTAGCCTGGAGAAGAGTATTTCAACTTTGTGTTCAATATGGCATTACTTAACCAAAGGATAATATGAAACGGGAATATATTTTGTCAAGCTTTCTGAGAAATCAGAAATTCAGTGATTGTTGGTTTATATGTCTAGATCTAAGGCACATGAAGTTTTCTTCTTCCACATATGCCATTGTATTTAATGCATCGGTATTTTCAAAAAATACCAAGACAAAGAAATGTCTCTAAATTATGAACAACACTTGTTGCATGCTGATCAAAATGAATTATATCTTGGTAATATATTTATATATAAATTTATTTTTTTAGTATATATTTATATATTAAATCTCATAATAGTAATTCTGCTTAGAAGAATTAACAATGAGTCTTCTTTCAAGCTTTCTTCAATTTAGATGGCTTAGGTCCCTTAGCTCCTGAATTGGTACCCTAATTTTCAGAAGATTTGTTCATTTGAGTCTTTGCTGCCCAAATACAGATTTCAATCAAAAAACTTTTAAGCTTTCTTTGTAAGTTACAAAGCTAATGAGAAAGCTGAGTATATAGAATTCTGACTAGAAGTTAAATCTGTCTCTTTAAAGATGCCTTAGTTTCCTTTTTACTTTGGACAGAATTATGGCAGAAATATTCACAGAAAAATTTTATGGACTTTTACAGAATTTTTAACATGCTTTGCTGCTTTGCTGCAAAGAGAGAGGATCGGGGGGGAGGGGGGAAGTAATTGCCTACTGCTGATGCAGAGAGGTCATTGAGACCTCATCCAACCTTGCAGAAGGGATGAGGTGGGACAATGGAGCGGGGTTGGGCAAGGCTATACTGGGAGACAGAAGGCAAAAAATGTCAATAGTGGCACTGCTGTAATAGTGTGGTGACCTGATCTTATGGGTATCATTTGGCACAGTGTGCAATAGCACACATCACAATACACTTCCTATGTCAGCTGCAAAAGAGGCTGGTGCCACTGTTTGAGCTAGAAAGCCTAACTGTGAGTTGTGAGTGGGAAAGCAGCTCTTTTGTGGTGGAGGATGACAAATTACAAGGAGAGCACATGCGAAAGCTGTTGGGACAAGTGTGGTGTAAAGACCCAGTGTCTCATCACAGAAATACCTGCTCAGCTGTGTGAGAGGAGGTACAAGTGCATATTTTTGTAGAACTTGATCTTTAATTAGGGAAAATTATATACAATAAGCTGCTTTAATGTATAGTATTATTTGCCTTGTGTTTCTAGAACTGTTCTTAATATTAGGAGCTTTATCTTATGCAAAATTTAAAAACAAAGTTTGAGCTTTCTTTTCAAATCTTCAAAGTTAGAGAAGATTGTATGTGTTTAATAACGTGTGTAGTTGATGCCTTTCTCAAAACAGATGATGTCTTTCTCTACTACAGATAGAAATTTCAGCCCTTGAAACAAGGTTAAAGTGTTAAAGTAGGCTACTCCAAAATACTCGATAAAGATTAATGCCTTCATCTGTGACCTTTTTAACTTAGTAGAAGTCATGCGAAGAACAAACTAGAGAACTCCTCCCTATAGAACAGAAACCAAACAATCTATTTGAAAGTTATCATCAGTATCAGCCATCAAAGGATTGGGTATGTTTTTAAAATTCTCAAAGAAATATTGGGTCACCCTTAAGTGTTTTTTTCTGTCTGCTTCAGAGGCTGTTGCTAACAGCTCTCACACAAGGCCTTATCTGTTGTTAATTTTCAGTGTTGCATTTCCTTAACAGTGATGGTATATCATGATGAAATAACATGAATTGAAGATGCCAAGGCCATTGAAAATAGTGAGATAACATTTCCGGGAAACAAAAGCAAAGCAGCTGGAGAGTTTAAAATCCAAATATTTTTTTATTTTAGATTAGAATTTTGGATTGGGATTACTATTTAAGCTAGAAATCAGTGCAATTTGAGTAAAGGCCACATTTTTTAACAGTTATTCGGAACTAATTGGTACTTTACACCACTGAACTTCACTGATTATGTGGATAACACCATCAGGATGGAGTGACAGAATGTAAACCCCAAGATGATATCAGATGCTTTCACAAAGTAACATACAGTCCCATTGTTTTAATGTAAACATATTCATATAAACAGTGATATTTAAAATGTATAGCACATATTTTTGTCTTATGTTTAAAGATTAAACAAAACTGGTGTCTGTTTTTTCATGGTTCCAGACTTTGTGATTTCAGAGATAATGTATTGTACATGTTCTTGTCTTTTTTCCAGAAAATACAACGCTGTGATAACAGCAAAGCTGGGAACTCTACCAGGCTTTATGAGCCAGAGATATTGCCACTCATTACTAATAGCTGAGGTGGTGGTTCCCATAGATGTGAAATAAAAATCTGAAAGCAATAGTGCTATTTTTTCCATAAGGATAGATAAAATTAGGAATTAGCACAAACTCTGGATCTTGCAAGTGACACTGATAGGGCATTTTTACCATACATATCTGGGAAAAGAAAAGCTCAAAGACAAACTGATAATGAAGCTCTCATCTCTGAAATATGAAGTGTTTCACAATGTCTAGCATCTTCGTGTTCCCATTAGCTACAGACTTCTGTCTCCCTGAAATTATTTGCTTCCCACCTCACTCCCCCTCACTCATTTCCCCATCCCACCTCTTATCATCTCCATTTACTTTCTCCTTGTCCATGTGTCCCTATCCTTCTTCATTGTTTGCTCATTCCCCAACCCTATCACCTTCTTTCAACACCCCAATATTTAGTCTTTCCTTTATCCTTTCTGAAGTTGCCATAAATCCCTTTTAACATTTAGAGTTGCAATGGTCCTCTCTCTTTCTCGCCAACACTGATTACAAGCGTCCACTGCCCCAAACAAGGCGGCAATAGGTGATCATATAATCACAGAGCATATTGGGTTGGAAAGGTCTCACGTCCACCCTCCTGCTCATAGTAGGCTCATCTCTGAGATCAGTTTGGGTTGCTACAGGCTCTGTCCAGTCACATCTGGAAAACCTCCAAGGACAGAAACCATGCAGCCTCTCTGAGCATCCTGCTCCACTGCCTGTTTCTCCTCATGGTGAAAAGTGTTTCCTTAGATCCACTCTGAAGCTCTCTTCTTTCAATTTATTGTTGTCTCTCGTTCTCCTGCCCTGCACCACTGTGAAGGGCCTGGCCCCATCTACTTCATGACACCACGTTAGGCCCTGGGACGTTGCTGTCATATCCCCTGATGCCAGGCTGAACCTGTCCTGGTCCCTCAGCCTCTCCTCCCAAGGAAAGTCCTCCAGACCCTTCCATCCTGGAGACCCTTCAGGGTCTTTTCCACAGAGTTGCTCCCCAAGCAGGCAGTCTCCAGCCTGTAGCATTGAAAGGAATTTGTGTGCACACCAGGGGTAGGACTTGCCGTCTGTCCCTGCTGAATTTCACAATGTTCCTCTCAATCCACCCTCTGAGCTGTCCACATGTGGTGCAGGGCCACACTGAGGTGGAGGATGCTCATAACAGAAGGGGCAAGAGAAGCCAACACCAATGGACAACAGAAGGACCTTCAGGGCAAGCATGACAGCAGCCTGCCTAGGGGCTGAGCTCCACATCCAGCCCAGTGATACAGAAAGGTACAGAATGCCAAAATTTTTCTTGTAGACCCCTATTAACAAAGACTCAAGAGACAGAGCCAAAATACTACTGCTTAGACAGATGAGACGGCAGCAGGGCTGCAGTGTGCCCTGCAGGATTTTTCAGTGCTGAGCACTGGCTGCATTCAGACCTAGTCAGACCCAGTCAGACCTGGAGGAGACAAAGGAGTCAATTGGTGCCATTTTGCAGGGGATCTGCACACGCTCTGGGGAGCCATAGACAAAGCTATACAACCAGTGTAGATTTAGGGCCCAGTGTATGACAGAGATTAAATGGATTCTGGGAACATTCAAAGCCTTATGCAGATATCCAAATCTTTAGCTAATTTGAAATATTCACATGGAGAAAACATCTGGAAACTGACATCAATGCCCTGTTCCAAACAAATTATTAGCTAGGCAGAAAAAAAATATCAGTGGCTGTTTTTTGAATGTGTGCAGTAAAAGCACCACTGACAGGTTCTAGGGAGATATTTTGGAAGAATCAGTCATTCATCAGTCATTCAGAGCCAGAACTTGCATTAGCACAGCTGTCCTGATTGTGCTTTTCCTATGTATGCAAAGAGTTTCATCCCTTTCCAGATACAATAATGACTTGTTTGTACTTTATTTATTTTGTAATCACAGATTTCAAAATACATACCATAAAGATGAGCAAGTCATGTAAACATCCCGCTAGGCTCAAAATTGAAAACATGGAAACAGAACAAATACAGACAATGGGAAATAATTCTTCATGTCTTCAATAACAACTCCTAGTACAATGTCTCTGTTCATGTCAAGATGAGGTTAACTTGATCTCATGATCAATTTGATCAAAGCTTCATGTACAAAAATGTTTGTGTGCATATTTATATTTGTATTTATCTAATTTCCATACTTTGTTCATGGTATTGTACCCAGCTTTATTCAGTAATTAAGTCACTAGTTAGTATTATTACTCCATTGGCTATTTAGTGAAGGAAATAATTCTCAAAGAGAAAGTTGCTCTGAAATCTCTGATACATAATTATTTTAATGTTGATTTGTGCTATATTTTATCAGATATTCTATATAATAATGATGCATATTTATAACTATACTGTATTGTTATAAAATATAGTTATATACAGCTATTAATGCAAGATATGTATAAAGCTTTGTAAGTTATGTGTTTCTGTACAAATATTTCTGAAAATTACTTATTCATAATTAAAAATTAAAATCTGGACATTCATATGGATGAGAACACCTAGAGTTACATTATCCAGGATTTATTCAGAGTTTTGAGAAGGATGTAAAGTAACAAACAACACCCTAAAGACTATTGTCCCATTACCACATATAATTTAGCAACCCAGATTTAAATTTTCAGAGCCTACTGAGGCATACATATGCTTTTGAAAATCTGGCTAAACACCTACATTCCACCAAAAATTTGGACTACTGCATCAATTCTATTTTCAAAGCTCTTGCAAGCTTCTAAACTATTTAGGGGCAGATTTTCAAAAGCCATTTAAATGGTTAGGGATGCCCAGCAAGTGTCTAATAAGATTTTGAGAAGTATTCAAATGGATCATGCACCCAACACCTTTTCAACACTCAACCCTCAAGGGTATTTTTAAAAAAGACACAAAGACAGGTCTACCTGGGATTTGACAGAAACTTACCCCTGAGCAAGACAGCCTATTTCTGCCAACTGCTGAAGCACTCTGGCTGTTGGCACTGTTGGATGGGAGGCACTATGCAAAGTGATTGCTAGTTTGATTCAGTGGGACAAGGGCTGTATATCTATGGAGCAGGCAGAAGAACATCTGCAGAAGATCTGCCTGAAATTTTTTAAATGAACCAACAAGAGGCTATGAAGTGTTCTAGCTAGAGTAATAGCCATGATGAACACAAAAATAGCCATGATGAACACTTTACTGTGCCATGTAGACTCTATCCTCATGAGTTGTTTTTTTAGTAGTAACAAATTAAGAGATATAAAACTAAAGGTGGCAGGAGGGAACTAGGAACCCTGCTTCTACTCTCCCTCAACGTAACAAAGCCCATCAAGGACATATCACACAAAAGAAACCACATTAGGAAGCTCAGAAAGGAGGGCAACTTGCTCCTTCCCCCATGGGAGACAGATCCTAAACAGCGCTAGTTAGCTAGCCCCTGGTAGCTGCTGGCACTACTATACTGAGCTGGACTCCAAAGGCACTAGTCCTTCTGACTGATGTGGAGCTCCCAATGCAATCTCTTGCCCTCTACATGGTGTGAGTTTATTTGAGGACCTATTCATCTGTTTTCCGCTGGTTTCTCTTTATGTAACAGGTAACTAATGAACATCAATAGAGGAAAAATAAGTAACTGCTGCTTTGTCTTATTTCTCAGTCATTTGGAAACCAAGGAAGCTTTTAGGAAATTGCAGAACATTTTTATATAGTGTTCCACAACACCTTTTCCTTGATGTTATATAGATCCTGTCTTACTGTTCAGTCTATGGGATGCTCAAGGCTGAAAATGGACATGTACCGGAGATGCTGCTGGATCTGTGAAATAGATCTCTGTTTATAACTATGAAAGAATATAGTGCAAAATGCCTGCTGTCCCACATTATAATTCTCCAAGTGATGAAAGACTTTTTTTTTTCCAGAAACAGGACTACTTGTATGGGGGAAGGTTGTGAGGGATGACATAAATCATAAATTAAGGTAGAAAGTACTTTCACCTTTTTTGCAAGAAAAAGTGATTTAATAAAGAGCTTTGGTAAGGACTGAGGGCCCAGTGTGAGCTGAAATGAGGCTCCTGGGCCAACGGGGAGAGGGCGGGGGTGGGGGTCCCAGGTGAGGCTGGTCAGGGCCTGAGGACGTGTTAGAATCCTCAGGGTCCTGACAGTTTTCTCACAGCTTTTGGTATTTCCATTTCAAGTTAATAGCAGTATTTCATTCCACTTTTAATATATTTTTTCTCTTATTATTATTTACTGGTATAATCAAGAAATTATGCAGACTTTCAGCACCAAAAAAAGGATTAATAATTCAGAGCTTAGTAAATTAAAGAAACAAGAGGAGAAAAATGTCCTTTATTTCCTCCAGGAAGAGGAAAAGGAAACAAAGGACACTCACACAACTGGGAGCTTAGACCAGTGGTCTCTGAAGTGGGTTGTGTACAACCCAAGGTGTGTGCAAGTCAAGTCATTGTGGTGTGGGAAGAAAATATTTTTGTACCATTAATAAGTAAAATTAAATACACTAAAATACATTTAAAAATAGTGGCTATTTCATCCTTATCCATTTTAAATTTTTATTTTGTGTATGTTTTATAAAGTACATAATAGGAACAAATTGCCATTTATGGTGATTTTTCTGATAACAATAGCCATAGCAAGGCTGACACGATCACTACAGAACTCTTCCGTACCTTGTTCTCCTTCCCTTCATAGCAATGCAGGTTAGGAGTGAACTGGTGAAAATCTGGGGCGTTTCAGTAATGCCAAAAAAATCAGCATAAGAGAAAAATCCTAACTTGAATATGTAAAATTTCCAGTTGAGCCTAGGGATGGATAAGATAGCATTTAGAATATGGCTGTTCTGGAGGTTATGCAAATTTTTTTAAATAAGGAGCAAGTAGTCCAGCACAAAGCACAAGAAGACAGTCTCGGAAATACACTTGTTGGAAACAGTTGCTCGCATAATTTCTCTGAGGGATCAGAGAGAAGCTTCCAGAAAAACACCACCCCTGAGAAAAAACTGCAAGAGTGTTTTTTTTACCAGTACATCAGCTGAGTCATCTTGAGGGGAAATTGTTTGCATCTCTTGCCCCTTCATTTTTCCTCATAAGATGGCCTGGGTTGGAAAAATCTCCATGTGTAATGTTGCCTTTTTTAGAAGCGGTTTTTTGGGGGATGTGTGGAGGTGGTGTTAGGTCTTGTGGACTACTCCAAAATAATCCCCAGTATGAATACAGGATTTCTTATCTTGCAGTTCAGATTTTGTCTAAGAATCCAAAATCTACCATTTATTATGTATTTTCCCTTTAAAACTGAGTCTTGGACAATGACAGAAGAGTTTCTATGCTTGTCATGTCATGACATTGTTCTAGCTTTTGGCCTTTATCAGGACATGCTGAAGAAGCTTAAACAAGTCATTTGTTAAAGCCACATGCCATGAAGTTACTGTAAATCAGATGCTGTTGGTAGTGTTACTTTTCTGCCTGTATTCTAACAACCTAAGAAATATAACTGCTATCTAAAATCTGGCCTTTTTTCTGCTAAAATTGTTAAGAACAGATGCCTAACCCGAAGCTCAAATGAGTTCGCAGTGGCTCACTTGAGTTTGAGATCAGACACAAAAACTTCTATTAAAATTACTACACTGCTGAGCTCAGCTAAGAAGTTTTACGTCGTAAAGACTTTATAAAACAGTTTGACTAATAATTTCAGTTGTTTCTCCTGGGATTTGTTGCTTTTATGGATTTTGATCTCCTCAGTCATTTTGGCAGGTTTTCTCTCTTAGAATAATTGGATCTTTCACTCAGATGTCAGCAGCCTATTTTGCACATTTCATTTTCATTTTTCTGTGCTGCATTTGTCAGAACATCTGAAGCCTTGGTACTCTCAGGCACTGTTGAAAATGAGGACACTGCGTACAATTTTGAGGTCTGATCTCTGTGTTTGCTTGAGAAGGGAGTTGGTGTCACATAAATAACTGTCTCTACATATATCCCATCTTTTTCAGAAATCTGAAATGAATAAACACCTTCAAGTGGCCAGAGCATTCCCTGGAGCTGTGAAAGACTCCAGCTCAATCTCCCTCTACCTGGTTCAGAGAGCAGAGGACTCCCATTTTCCACATCCTTGATTAGCAGTCATGACTCCTCAGCCATTCCAGAGGGAGAGATCTTTTCAAGTGAACTAGCCTGCACATTTCTGCTAACAGTTTCAGGCCAATTAAGTGCATTTTCCAAAAGAAAGCAGTTTTTGCTGTAAGTGCCAACTATCTATCATCTCTGTTCATTTTATTACTAGAATTTCTTAACCCCTCAACAGATACATCAGAATCAGTAATTTATAAAGTCTGGAAAGACTTTCCAAGTACATTGGGCCACAGCAATGTCAGTAAGGCAATGCATAGTACACCAATCCATAAGTATGAAGTGAAACGTGTTAAATGTGAAAAGAACATCCTAGCAGCCGTGAAAGTGCAGCTGCATTTCAAGAGTGCCATGAAAGACAGAAGTGGCTGAACAAGAGCTAGGAAAATGTAGTCAACAGATTTGGCACCATGAAAGTCCTATTACATCATTCTCTTTAGCTGTTTGCAACCTCTGACAGGCAAGAGACTGCATGTGAAACTATTAAAAAAGTTAATAAATTGCACTGTAAGGAACATTAGCATGATGATAAAACTAATTTTTTTAATTTATTAATACCATCCCACTGCTATTAATGACAAGTCCTCCAAGTACCCATTTATCTGTGTTTTTATCCTTCATACAAATAGTTTTTAATCTCCACTTAATCATTACTAAGTCAACAGTATAAACTCATTCCTTTCAATATGCTTCATCAAACAATCTCTCAAATCTTCAGTGATTTCATGAGACTGAAGTGGGGGGAGAAAAATTGTTTTTCTGTCCCTCAGGAATGTGAAAATCATCCTTTCCTAATTTGGAATGGAAAGCCAAAATCTCAGCAGAAAGACTAATTGTGAAATATCTCTTAATTGTTTTGATGTGTTTCTATTTTGCAAAAATAAACAATAAAAATTAATTAGAGTGTTTAAAACAAAACTTCAGTTCAAAGTTGTCTGCATGGTCTTTTCCTGTATTTGAACATTAATCAAATAGTTGTTGAAACTGACCTTTTCCTACAGGAAAGTCAGTTCAACAGATCAGCAGTTCCAAATGAAAAAAAGCTTTACGCAGGCCTATCTTGGGTCAACATTTACACTCTAGAGACATGAAATGACATCAAGAAACAGTGTCACATGAAATGACATCAAGAAAAAGTGTCAGCATGGCTCCCACTACTATTGAACGGACTGTGAAGTCTGAGCTGATAATTTTGGCAGATAAGCACCCAGAATTAATTGAAATAGGATCTGACACAACATAAACAATGCAATTTTCCTCAATGACTTTCAGCAGGACTTCTAGTGTGTAACTAAAACAAACCTCAAAAATCATTGTCACTAAATACAAAAGCTGACAAAAGTAATCCTAGGAGTCAAATAAAGCTGTTAAAATGTGTTTAAAGGTCTGGAGAAAACTCAGCTCCCTGACTCCTGGAAATGCAGCAAGACATTTTGCCACCCAAGACAGGATATCCATTTGACATTTTCTCTCTTCACCTTCCTGTAGAATGATTCCTTATGGTGAAAGATATTAAAAATAAAATTCCTGGTATCACCTCATAGTGCTGACAGACAGACATACACCATCTTCATCCCATGGAGCTCTGTATGTTACCAGTAAATTTGCTCTCTGTCATCATCCCTTTTTTTCATGTGAGAGTAGCCTCAATTATTCCCACCAGACACATGTTCCCATCTTCCCTGGATGTTTTCTTCAGTCGTGGCAAGTTCTGTTTCAGTGTTGGTCAGGAAGCATGCTTCCTTGCATGCCACTGCATAGCTGGCTTTAGCCCTTGTTCAGTGAGAGGTTTAAAGTACATTTTAAAATATGTCAGCTGTCCCATTAGATTCACTTGCTTGAAATTTTAAAGCTGTGTCAGTACCCAACTGAGTCCACACTTATGTAATTCATGGAGGAGGTACTCAGTGGTTAGCTTTAATTTGAAAAACTGTCAGAGACATGGGATTAACTAATGTGACATACTGGTTTCATCTGAATCCACAAATCATACATTCCTGTATTTTAACAACTTGCTCTGATTTATTGTTGCAGACAGAATAAAGTCCAAAGTAGTACATATGAACTGTATATGTGAACGTGTATTTAAACATGTTTCAGACTTTAAAAGGGCTAGCCACACAAAGCAGGGAACAGCTAGGAGCCATAACAATCAGCAGAGAGTTTAAAGGTTAAAATGTGAATGATAGAGAGCTATTTAGAATCATTTCACTAGCTACACAGATAGCCTGCAAATGAGAAATACACCATGCTACTTAAGAAGCTGTCTGAGTATATTCAGAAAGACTGAGGGATTCCCAGTCTTCCCAGATGGAAGTGGAAGTGGAAGAGTGGACAATTACGTTAAAGACAGGGTAGAGGTGTACATGAAATGAGTCTTCTGTGAGCCAGCCATAGCATATGATGACATTGAAATACTTCTGTTCCAACAGTTCCTAATTTTACATGACTAATTAAAGGAGGCCTTCTTCAGTTAACAAGTCCAAGTACCTTGCATCTAGGAGCTTAAAAATGCTGACAAGTTCTCTGAATTACTGTTGTTGATTTTCAGTATACCTTCATCAGAGAAGCTCAAGAGGCCTGGAAGGAAGTAATACACTGATATATAAAGGAGGTAAAAACCGAGAAAAGCTGATCTAGTTAAGTGAGTGGACAATCTGGTTAAGTGATGTGACCTAGTGGATTCTGTATTGTGAATATCTACCCTCTGCAATTTAACATTACAATTCATAACTGAGAAGAATATAGAAAATCATTAATAAGTTGTTTGCTAATGATAGAAATACTGGAGAAGACAAAAACTGAGGAGGATTGATTACATGTACAGAGGGAGTACATGAGTTAGTTGTACAGCCAGAGGACAGAGTCAGTTGGGAAACTGGATGCAGGCAAGCAAAAAGTTCTTTTTTAAAAAAGACTACATGAAATATTATGTATGTATACAAATAATAAAGAAAATTTGTACTTAAAATAAGGACTTTATTTTAACAGCAGTTAATCGAATAGACACAATGAATCATATCTTGAGGCCATGACTATTGATTATTTGAACACAAGTTCCCAGCATGATATGGTTGCTAAAAAAGAAAAATGTGATATTTGATACACACAGGGGAAATACTAAGTAGGGACAGAGAGCTTCTGATCCCTTTATTACCTCAAAAAATATAATTACTACTGCAAAATCATGGTGATCAACTGGAAGTGGCTCTGAGGAGAGACAAGAATGCTTACAGGTTAAGGAAACCTGTCTTTTCGAGGAAGACTCAAAAACACTTTAAATGAACAAGCAGAGTATATTGAGGAACAGTATGATCAGCCTAAATCCCAGCAAAGGGAGCATAAGTTCAACAGTGAGAAGCTCTGCAGCCAAGCACTGACAATAGCCATGTGGCTGGATGCTTGACAAGTTCAGGATTTTTATTTCATTTTTTCCAGTAGTATGATTAACTAGGAGAGCAATCTACTGTGGTCTGTTCTGTGTTGTCTATCACTGAAAATGTTTACATTAATATTGGGGTTTTTTTTTTAAATATATTCTATGGCTAAAAAAGGAATTAATACCATAATTCCTATAACCAAGGGGAGATCTGTGAAAAAAAAAAACAACAAAAAAAGACAATAAAAAACCACACCTGAAAATTAAAAACAAAAGACAAATATGGGAACTAGACATGCTGACTGTTTTCTTTCTTAAAAATCCCATTGGGGTCAAAATTTCTCAACAGAAAATCAGAAACCTTATCCTTTGAAGCAAGCCCCCAGTATGCTCAGGAGGGTCTGTATTGCTGAGCATCTTCTTGAAGTGAAGCTCCTCAGCTAGCATCACAAATTGCAATACAAAATACCAAGAATAGTCAAATATTGAAAAGTTCAGAAAAGAAGTTGTGACTTTTGCCACAGCTTAACTGGCTTTTTTCCAGAGCCTTGACAGCATATTCTTGAGCAAAACACACAAACTACTGCACAGAGGGGTATGTCAGAGCCTCAAAATACCCACCAGGACAGCCTCACTCTTCAAAGACTGTAAGTTTTTGCTGAGAGAAAGCTGCCAACTGATTTAAACCAAGTTGCACAGCAGCTGAGCTCAAGTGGTATTTCCTGCTTGAAATACAATAATTTAAAAACAACTTATTTTTAAGAACACGTTGCCACAAATATCATAGGTTAATGCATTTAATAGCTGAAAGGAACTGTCACCACCATGTCATACAAACTCCTCTATGACAAGGATCAGTATGTTTTATTTCCCATTCAACAACTCAGCACAATCACTTGCATCAGGCCATCACTTATTACAAAGTACCACGTTCTTCTGTACTGAGAACATATTTCTGGGCTAAGAGTGACCTTTTTTCTTTGTCTCCTGGATCTGTCTACAGAAGGTGCAGCCACTGAGGCTAGAGGAACTTATACAGGGTTCCTGTTCTCCTTCACACAATATATCTCTATTTCTTACCTGGGCTTTGTTCTGAATTACACCAAATACTCAGAACAAAACTCAGGTTGGGGTTAATGAGAGAGAGCTGATTTCATGTTAGTAGGGTTCTGTACTGCCACCCACCTTAATGAGCACAAATTAATACTAAAAGATCCTGAACCTCCATGTCGGTGAACCCACAGTTAGATTTCTGAGCCTACATGCCTAATATCTGTCATTTGCATATTTCATTAACATCAAACTACTTGTTGGTGAAACATTTTCCTACTAAATTATAGGATCACTCAAAAAATGTAGATAGAATAGGTCAGAACCATAGACAGCATATCACAAGTGTTTAGTGAAGGGGGAAAAATGAAGAATATGCCTGTGAGCTGTCTTGCTGTCTTCATTTTAAAACTTTTTCCTTGCTCTCTCAGCTTTATCGAAAACTGATTAATTTCTATAGCACGATTCTTTCTGATTCATCACTGAATCTCATTTTGCTCTTCTGACTTACAATAGCTTGTCAGAGAGACTCATTCTACCTTCATTTCCATCTTTAGGGATAGCTGTAATTAGTTCTGAAGTGTTTGTGCCTTTTTTCCTGAAGTTGCCTAGTTTCCTCATTTAATAAGCTGTTTTTTTTTCTTTTTTTTAAATATAAAATCATTTACCTCAGAAGCAAACAAATAAGCACTCACAATATTAACTGGACTGCAGAGGCATTAATGGATTTTATTCCATAATATTTTTCCATTTTATTTCACCCACTTAAACAACAGCAACAGCCCGCAGTACAAATATTGAGAGCTAGAATTCTACAGACACACCATTTCATGTTTTTCTGTTTGCATACAGCAGAACACTGCCTTTAATAATGTTGAAGGGAATCTTACTTTCTTTTTTTCAGATATAGCAAACTGATTGTACGTTCTCACTTTTCATGTTAAGTATTCTACTACTGCATAAAAGTTGAGTTCACAGAATCACAGAATGACTGAGGTTGAAAGGGACCTCTGGAGATCATCTAGTCCAATACCCTGATCAATCATGGTCACCGAGACCTGGTTGCCTAGGACCATGTCCTGACAGCTTCTTAATCTCTCCATGGAGGAAGACTTCACCACTGCTCCAGGCAACCTGTGACAGTGCTCAGTCACCCTCATGGTGAAAAAGTGTTTCCTGACATTCAGGGGGAACCTCCTGTCTTTCAGTTTGTGCACATTGCCTCTTGTCCTGTCACTGAACACTTCTGAAAAGAGCCTGGCTCTGTCTTCTTTGCACCCTCCTTTTATGTATTTATATACATTAATGAGATCCCCCACTGAGTCTTCTTTTCTCCAGGCTGAACAGTCCCAGTTCTCTCAGCCTTTCCTCATATGAGAGATGCTCGTATCATCAAGAGATGCTCCAATCATCTTCATGGCCCTTCACTGGACTCTCTCCAGTATGTCCATGTCTCTCTTGTACTTGGAACCCCAGAGCTGGACACAGCACTCCAGATGTGGCCTAACCAGTACTGAGTAGAGAGGAAGGATCACCTCCCTCAACCTGCTGGCAATGCTTTGCTTAATGCAGCCCAGGATACCAGTAGCCTTCTTTGTGGCAAGGGCACATTCCTCGTTCATGGTCAACTTGGTGTCCACTAGGACCCCCAGGGCCTGTTCGGCAAGGCTGCTTTCCAGCTGGGTGGCACCCAGCATATACTGGTGTGTAGGGTTGTTCCTCTCCCAGTGCAGGACTTTACACTTCTCACTGAACTTCATAAGGTTCCTGTCAGCCCATTCTGCAGCTTGTCGAGGTCCCTCTGGGTGGCAGCATGACCCTCTGGTGTATCAGCCACTCCTCCCAGTTTTGTGTCATTAGCAAACTTGCTGAGCGTACACTCTCATGGGCCTCATTTAGCAGTGGGCCCACATTTTCCTTAGCCTTCCTTTTGCCACCTATGTACTTACAGAAGCCCTTCTTGTTGTCTTTGACATCCCTCACCACATTTGGCTTTGGCTTTCCTAACCACATCTCTGCATGCTTGGACAGCATCCAAGGTTCCCTCCAGGTTACCTGTCCCTGCTTTTACCCTTTCTATGCTTCCTTTTTGCATTTAAGTTCGGCCAGGAGCTCCTTGTTCAGCCACACAGGTCTCCTGGGATTTGTGCCTGACTTCCTACTCATTGGGATAGACTGCTCTTCAGTTTGGAGGAGATGATCCTTGAATATTAACCAGATTTCTTGGGCCACTTTTCCCTTGAGGGCATTATCCCATGAGACTCCTCCAAGCATATCTTTGAAGAGGCCAAAGTCTGCTCTCCTGAAGTCCAGCATTGTGATCATGGGTTTTTTCCCTATTCCCTGTCTTCAGGATCCTGAACTCCACCATCTCACAGCCACTGTCTTTGGCCTTATCATCCCCAACAAAACCCTCCTAATTATTGAGTATGAGATGCAGCATAGCACCTTCTCCTCATTGGTTCCTCTTTCACTTGGGTCAGGAACTTGTCATCAATGCTTTCCAGGACCCTCCTGGATTGCTTATGGCCTTCTGTGTTGTCCCACCAACAGATACCAGCGTGTCTGAAGTAACCCATGAGAGGGGAATGTGAAGCTGCTTCTAGGTATCTGTAGAAGACCTCATCCACTTGTCCTGGTCAAACAGCCCATAGCAGACACCCGCTACAATGTCACCTGTACCAGTCTGCTCTTTCTTTCTTACCCATAAGCTCTCAGTTGGCTCATCATCCATCACCAGACAGAGCTCTATGCACTCCGGTTGCTCTCTCACATGAAGGGCAACTCCCTGTCCTCATCTTCTCAGTCTGTCTTTCCTAAATCACCTGTATCCCCCCTGTGCAGGCATGGAACTGCCCTGGCAGCTGGAAGCCAGAGCCCAGCTGCTCTCCGCTACCTATGCCAGCCATATACAGGATATCTCAGAGGTGATGACACATCTTGGCAAGGATGGAGAAAGCTGCAAAGTGGATGCTGGCTCTCAGGCATAAGTACCATGACCCTCTTCACTGAGGCTGGGTGATTAATTTCAACAGTCAGAGCTACCCAGGGATAGCAATCTCTGACAAAGTAATATGTTGCCATCACGACAACAGCTAATTGTGCTCCTTCAGTAACTTAGGTTATCCTGACCTTTATGGTGGTAACACTCAGCTTTGCCAGCATCAGTTAGAAGCTTTGAGTCAAATCTATGGGTGATTAGGACTTCCAGTCTCTGACCTTATTATTCGCCATACAATTTATGTTCTTTTTTTTCCTAATCCATTGATTGCAAAATTTTTTGCAAGCAAAGTATGAAATAGCTAGTGAAGGTGTCCATATAGCTAGTATCACATATTTGCAAAAATAATTTTACATCTTTCCTCTGTTTCTACATTAACTTGGTTAAAAGAAAACTTTTTTGAAAAACTCTAGATTTAGTTATAAGAAAAAAACACCGAATGCTGGTAAGTATATTGCATTGCTGAAGTTGTACATGTTGCAAGGGCTTGCAGATGTTGTGCTTCCATTTGGAAGTGAAGCTTTCCAAGAACCAGGGAGAGATGTGGGCTCCTGTAGGTATTATCAGATATACTCAAGTTGGCAACAAAACTGAGTTTTGAAGAATACTAATTAGAAGTCACCAGCAATGTGTATGTTGTCTTGCTCTTTGAGAACTGAAATCTCTGGGATTTAAGTATGTGTCTACCAACATTATATTGCTGCTATCACCAGGGTTGGAGTGCCTTACCATCCAAGTGCTCCCAGGAAGACAATAGTTTTGTAGGGTATTGAATACTGTTTCCTCACACTGTTCATAGAAACTGAGGTCTAAAGAATTAATTTCAAATTGTTCAGGCATCTGTGGTGCAGCAGACATGTTTCTAACATTCCAGGTTAGTGTCACAGTTACTGAAATTTTCCTTCTTCTCCATAATCACATATGCCGTTATTCTTTCTGAGATCAGTTCTCCAATCATCAAGCTTACATTTTGTGCCTGGATGCATGCTGAGCTGGAAAGTATATGACAGAATCTTGCTGGGCCTTTCTGAATGATGGAAGTGGCATCCAAATACACCTAGTAATAGCTAAAATGCTTCTTCTCACAATACAAAGACCAGTTGCTCACAACTGAGAGAATAATAGAGAATAACAATGTTCATGCTCCAAAGGCATTGCAAGCATCTGTAATTTTTTTCGTCTCATCCCCTTCATGAATATATTTTTAGGAAGTGCCTAGAAAGGAAGCAGCTCTCAAATAAATTGCAGGCTCCATCATCTTTTCATACAGTTGCATAAATATATACAGTACCAACAAGCCTATTGCCCGGTATTTTTACCTGCCAATTGTTAGGAAAGTTTGTAATATCACTTGAAAGCAGTAATTTAAACTAAGATTCTATTTATACTTTCAAATGCCTTTTCTTTACACTCCCTGTCTTACTTAATTTTTTCTGCTTTATGATTGCTCTGGCCATGCTGTATTCTCCTGATGAAACCTGCTCCCATGTTTAAGCCTGTAGGTTTTGTGAAGTGATTAGGTACTATGCAGAGCTATACTTTTTGGACATGTAGCAGGTCTGATTATTGGCCACTGGTCTGCAGTGGAACTTGTACATAGATTATTCATGTAGATTATTATTTCATTTTAACCCACCTAATAAGTCAGCCCCTGTGGAGACATATGCAAACAGTCAGAAAAATACACCACACCCTTTTTAAGGATCACTTCTGGGAAACAAAGGTTTTCTCTGCTCAAGACAATGCCTGTAAGTGTCTAGATTCACACAATCCAAGTGGAAGTGCACATGTAAGAAAACACTCCAGTCTTTTCAGGAAATGTTATCAAACTGAAACCAGCAGTGTTCACCCTGTCTTTGGTCTTTCCTCATTTTGATTTAAAGAAGGGAACCACAAATGAAGTGCTTTAATTCCCATAAGTTTCAAGGGAGTCAGGCAAATGGAAAGGGAAGTGCACAAGAGAGCCTTTTGTTTGCTGTTTAACACTCCCTTTGTCAGGCACATCCCAAGAAGCAATAAGCAAAAACAACGGACTTTCCAGTTCACTTTGTTTTACCTATTGCTCTTTTTTTGTGCATGTATATATGAACAAAACTTTTTATACAGAATGAATAACGATTTTTGGCCTATATTCTTAAAAAAAAGCTAATGCTGTTCTACTTGGTTACCCACAGAAATAGTTCTCAGCCTCCCTTTTGGAAAGATATTACAGAATTATACTTTATCATAGACTTAATTCAGATGCACTTCGCATCTCCCTGAGGTGCCTGGAATCAAACAGCCTACGGCAAAACATTTTTACAGTACCTTTCATTCAAAGAGAACAAAACATTGTAGAAAAATTAGTTCAATGCCATGAATTGGACAGTTACTAACAACATCCAATATTTAAATCATCCAGAGTTTGATACATGGCCACTTCCTTCCAAAGCCTGTGACTGTTATTAACGGCTCATCCTCACTTCTTGAGTAAGGAAATAAACTTTTATTTGGCAACACCACATGAGTCAGACATTTTATACTCTCCTGTACAAAGTAAACTGATAATGTCAGCTGAGACATCTTCACATGGGCAATGTTATCATTCCTCCTTTTCAGAACAAGGACTGATAGTTGCGTCCACTGCCTTGTCCATGGGCAACATAACGTGACTTTCAAAATAACATACCTCTCTCTCTCTGTGGAAAGAAAAACAGTTCCTGTGCATGGGAACATGTTCATTAAAGGTGGTGATGGACATATTGCTGGAACACAGAAGAAACTGTGAAAACTCATTGCTTCCTCCATGGGCAAGGAGGTAGGCACTAAGCCTGTCAGCTGGAAGGATAATCTGGGGACGTGGGGGGGGAAACACAAAGGGAGGAACTGGCATTTATTTAAGAAGGGACATAGAGAAAGTGATCTGACATCCTGGGAAAAAAGGGAAGAGCAAGCTCAATAGCAATGGTCCTGCTCTGCCTCATATCTCACCTTTCCAAACCACATAGCTTTGCTTAGCATTAGTTCTTCTTCCCTTCCTTCCTATCTGCTCCTTGCAGTTTGATCCACAGTGTTTCCCTTGCATCTTTTCATTCTAGTCGCCTTTTCCACTGATCACTTGCCTCATTTCATTTAATTTGCTTCCCACAAACACTCATTGCTGCATATTTTCCAACAGCCCCTCAGAACTGCATGACTGTAAGATGCCCTGGTTTTGGGTGCTTGACTGCTTGCAGGCAAGAGTAACTCTGCATGAGCCTTATGCAGTGACTGGCTGCTTTTCTGCCTTGGGTCTCCCAAGTCATTCCCACAGGTTCATGTGGGAAGCATTTCTTAACTCATGGTTTCTATTTCCCCAGTTCCTTCCTTCCTTCAGAGAATTTTCCTTGTCACATTAACACCATAAAAGACCTTTAACTCATGGACGTATTGGTGCTGCCAGTGTTGCTTTATTGTACCTGCTAGCTGAAAAGCAGGACACGTACAGGCACACATCTCCGCTCAGATGCCAGCCAGCTCTTACTACACATAAACCTCAGTGAGGCTGGTCCCACCACACTGATCCCACAGGGAGGGAGCCAGTGGCTTCGGGACCCTGGGTGTTCATGGCCTGGTTTATGGTCTTCATAATATAGAAATAAGACAGATGAGGCTACACATGCAATGTAAGTGTCTTGCAACAGTTACTCTACCTCCTTTTCCACTGAGCTTTCTGTCACCCTCACAGAACTTTTGCAGCCTATTCAAAGTCTGACTACCTGATTGTTCATCCACTCCTATACAATGAACCTGTTTACTTCTGTATTAAAAAGGCTTTATCACTTTCCCTTGAATGCATCTCACCTAAAGGGATTTCAACAGCTTTATAAAAAGGAGTTTCTTTAAAGAAAGATTCATACGTGACAACAGCCATTCTGTACTTTATAAAAGCATTTGTAGTATTGCTGACCTCAGGTTTTAAACTATCACATGCAAAACCTTAGAAGATGTGATTTCAAAATAAAATTGATCTGTCATTCTTACTTGCCTGCTTTTAACCTCACAGGCTAGAGTAAGATCAAACAGGGAAGCTTTTTCTTTGGAGCAGCAGCGGTAGAAAGGGTTAGAGTATTTTTATTTCTGGGAACTATTCTGTTCTCATACATTCACATAAGACCAGTAGATCATTAATTTAGCTGTATGAAGAACAATAAGATCTGGGAATTCTGCCCTTTCCTGTTACTGTACATGTTTTTCCTCTCTCCTATTTGTATGTGAAGTACCCAATAAACCAAGAGGTGACTTTCATCATACTAGGGAAAACATTATCTTAGCTATATTTAGCCAGCTTGAATGTACGAGGAATCCCATCCCCGCCCAAGACCACAGTGTTACAGTGTCCATTTTCGCTCTAGCTCTCCTCAGACAAAGCAATCTTAGAGCCTCCTTAAAATTTAAAAAAAAGTTTGTCCTTTTATAAAAAAGGCAAACTTTTCATACTTAAGTGTTTCTTTCCTTTTATTCCCAGTACTTTTGTACTCCTTTCTTCCTTTTATCACCGTCTGCTCTGGAATGGCTTTTTTTCTTCCCAGCATCACAAATATTTTGCTTCCACACAGGGCACATAGACCTTTGCTGTCTATAGAAGGGAAGAAAGAGGGAATATTTTCAGCAGGAGCTTCTTGTGGGTCACCTGAGACTCAGGACTGTGAACCTTTCCACATGCAAAGAGCTTTCCATACACTGCTGACATCTCAGCCAGTTAATGAAATTTTTGCTAAAACTCTTGTGTCCTTGACTAATCTCTTCACTCTAATGAAACCAGCCAGATGCAGAACAAGACCCGATCAATCTTTACACGCAGGCTGGGGAAAAGCATACAGCTCTGGCTCTTGAAGGATGAATTGCACATCTCTTTTTGAAGGATTGATTTTCTTTTCATGTAGTGAAACTCTGATCTGATTCCAAGGAATGGGGAGCAGTTCAGAGCCCAAGATGTCATGGAGCAATGGAGAGAGGAATAGAAAGGACAAACGGGCAGGCCTAAAACATTTTGTGTGTGTGTGTGTATTGCTGTTATAATTAAATAGCTTTGTGAAGGATGGAGTTTTGTTATAAAGTAGAGGGAGTTTATGACTTTAAAAAAACATATATCCATTCACTCTTCCTAGAATGAGTCATCACACTTGGGTTTAGCAAATAGCACCTGGGTGTAAAGAATAGAACTTTGGGAAGGGAAAAAAACTGGTGGAAAATTTGGGGGGTTATGCCTTGCAAGAAGGCATGTGCAAAGAAGGAGAAGGAGCTGAAATTCACCAGTGTTCAGTTCCCAGCGTTATACTTCTAAAAGTAACAAAGAGCAAGACTTGAGATTATAAGATTTGTTAGCTCAGCTGAAGTTACTAGAAGCAGCAGGGACAATGAGGAATGAATTGCAACCAACAGAGAGTAGTTCAATCCAACACTTAAAACACAACTTAAATGAGACTTTGCTACCCAGCAAGACTGACAGTCTGAAACAGCAACTGCTCTGCAGGAGAGAGTAAGCGACCAGGTGATCTAGCATCTGCCTATCCAGAAAGTAGTGATATTGTTATTTGTTACACTTTAGGAATAATAGTTTGCCTACCTTAGAGTTTTCTTTTCTTCCCCTCTGTAAAAACATTGCTTGTTAGCAATCTGATTGTTATTAATCTGATATTAAAGTCATAAAATTATCTTGTGGAGCGCCAGAAAGATTATTACAATTTCACCAGCTTTCTGGGTGACACCTGTTTTCCCTCATAACCTTTTTTGCTTTGAATCCTGGTCTTCAGCCCTTGGAAGCCACATTTTGATACAAGCAATATTTTGATACAAGCATCAGCTCCACGAGTTCACAGAAACAGAAATTAAGTAAGAGAGAATGGGAAAAAGATACCTGGAACACGTGTGGAGAAGGTTGATTTACAAGAGACCTCAGGTATCAAAGAGCTTTAAGTTCTTGTACATAACTTGTCCTGAAAAAAAAACAACCAACGAGCCAGGATGAAACTCTGATGACAACATGAATGTTTCCCAGTCAGGCCCACGGTAGTTTGAATTTAATAATATAGGCTACAGTAGTAAACACGGAATTTCTGACAGAAAATCCTGCCAGAGATGGATAGGTAGATTTTGCTGAAGTGTATGCTTTTGTGACTTCTACATGTGCTAAATAGACATCTTTCTACATAAGATCACACATTCAACCTTAGCAGAGCATAACTAAACACAGCATGAGAAACCATGCAACACAGAGAGTTGGGCTCGCTTACCAGACATGCAGGCTATTGCAGACCAACCTTAACCAAGGGAACCTGTGCCTATTTGCTTTTCTCAAAACAAAAAAGTGACACTGTTCCATCTATACAGGTATCAAAGTAATTTAAAACATTTTCTTGATACAATCAATTACAAGGATCAGGTGACTTACCTGATCTGATTTTTCAGTTTGCTAAATACCAACTCAGCTGCCTAGTGTGGCTTTTCTCTAAGATTTTAAAAGAATAAATAAATAAAATAATCTTTAGTCACATTCATTATGGCATTTTTCCTGGCCCCAAACTCTAGTCTCAAGTACTATTATTCCTGCAATAGATTTTTGCTCTGGACCCGGAGGGCATAATAAGTCTCAGCGGAAGTCTTAAACAGGCTCCTGTACATCCAACTACCTGCAACTGCCTACCTCTATTTGAAGCAATATTTAGATCTGCCACAAAAGCAGTATTACTAATAAGCCCCTACTGGATTTTTTCCTCTATCACCTGTACTGTTGTGACAAAACAAAATTAGTTTTACAAACCATATCGTTGGCAACTACACCAAGAATTTTATTACTGTAACATTGAACATTTTAATACATTCAGTCTTTGCTGGTGAAAATGTGATACAGCACACAGCATCTGGAAGAGAAATAGGAATGTTACCAGGAGGTAGTAACTTCTTAATGCCAGCACCGCAGGGTGCCAAGACAACACCCGTACTAGTGAGTTGTTTGGAGCTGCACGTAAAAGGTGTGTCTGATTAGGCAAGCTTTTAGCTACACATAGCAGAGCTGAGGAGTGACAGGGAAATATTTCTTTAATCTGCCCTGGTTGAAGCTGGTCTTAAAGAGCTGCTCAGGTAAATGAGACATTGACTGCATCTGCCCAGCTCTAACTAGATGAATCCAGTAGCAGCTAGAAAACAGAAGAAATAGATGAACTTTGCAAAGTCAGCAACAGCTATATAACAATTTCCTGGTAATTTGAAGTGGGAGAACATAAGGTGATAGAAAGCTCAAGTGACACTGCTTATTGGCCTTGTATATAGAGAAAATCAAAGACGTTGTCCTGGAACTATATAGTTAGTGAGGCAATTTACAGTTTGTGTCAACAGACCAGTATAGAAAGTAATAAATAGTGGAGACAGTAGCCCCATGGGGAGGGGTGGGAGGAATAGGGGAAAGGTGCCTGACATCATGTGAAAGTCTGAGTCCAAGGTGGAACTACCACACACATGGGCCAACCTGCCAGCCAGGACTTTGCCACATCAAGTGGTTCAAGTGTCCTGTCCCCCAGGGTTCATACTGCCAGGCTGAACCGGACCAGAGGCCTGACTTCTGCAACTGAGCGAGAGTATTATAGGACAGAAATAACTGTTTGCCTGCAATACCCATCCCACTTAACAAACAAACTTTGAATTTTATTTTACTCATTGTTGGTTCTGTTCTTGTCTACGCCACCTAAATTCCCTTTAGCAACTTCTCTAGAGAAGAAAGTTTTTTTTTCAGACTATGAGAAATAGTAAGCTTAATGGTTAAGTCTGAAGGGCATTGACTAACATCTTTGACAAAGGAAAACCTTGAATCTTAGCATGTTTGTTAGGTGAAGCAGTTTTGATATTCCTGATAGAGCTATTTAGAAAATGTCTTTTCCCTGTATAAATTTCAATTTATATCCTTCCATCTGCTTCTGCTTTTCTTCCAAAATACCTCTAGAATGGGGGGGGATGGGGAGTTCAGCAATTAGTTTTTCACTCAGGTATTTTCACTTTCCTACCTTTCTAGAGGAAAAAAGGCTACACAATTCTCCCATCTGTCCCACTAGCGAATGCTGCCCAACCGTTGCCACCCAGGTGTAATGGTGCACACATCTCATCTGGGAGGTCAAGGTCCAAGATGACTCACATGTGCTAGGCCATCGCTGTTTCCATTCAAACTGGATCATTACTGAGGCTCTGCAGCTTATTGACAAAAACTTGTCCTACTATTAGTCAGGGAACCAAGTTCCCTAGGGAACTCAGGAACCATAAATCAGTTTATAACAGCTTATCTGTTGCTTACACAAGTTTGCTTAGACCTGACTCTTTGTTCAGGTCAATACGTTCCGTGTTTTATTTTACATCATTCAGTTGATTTTGTGACACATTCACCCCTCCCCCGCCCCCCAAAAGCAAAAACTATTGGAGGAAAAAGAGGCTTTGTTTCCTTAATTTCATGGGAGAGTCCTCAGCTTCCAGTTCCCAAAATACAATGGGAGAGTTACATTGGCATTGTTGTAAATTAGTATTCTTGCTGGAGGGTAAATCTCAAGGGAGTGAATTCCCCTGTTCCAGGGGAACCTGGAACAGCAGTGGAAATCACAGCTTTTTCTTCCTCTTTCACAAGCCTGCCTGTATTATGGTAACTACTGGAAAGGATCTTTTCTACTTTTTTTTAGTATCTTTCCCTTTGGTGTTGCAGTAATAATGGTGACACTTTTTGTGCCACTATTGAGTACCCTCCCCTGTGACAGACTTAATATGATCAGACACAGTCCTTTACCAGGTATAGTGATTCTATAGAATCTATGGAATTATAGATCCTGATTTATCAGAAGATAAATCAATGTTCTCAGACTTGTAGCTTTGGTCTTCTTACTCCTGTATCCACAGAAACCAGAGACAAACAAGTAGCTCATCTGGTTGACATTGAAATAACAAATGTTGCAGTGGCTTTGTTCCCTATTGTGACTGGTCCACACATGATGGTAACATTCAAATTGTGTTGTCAAACATGAGACTTTCTTAGCTTAAAGTATTGGCTTATTTGTATGTAGTCTTTGCTTTTTTGTTGATGACTCAGATGGTATTCATTTAGTGGTGAAATCTGCATGAAATTTAAAGGGCTACATGCAGTGATCACTTTTCAGAAATTCAGCTGTAATTTGATCATTTGCAGATCAAAAAGTTTGTAAGTGACTTTACTTTTAGGTAAGATTAAGTTTCAAGATGGCAGAGTGTCATTATTAAGAACATGAAAAGGTAATAATGCTAGATCTGTAGAAATGGTAGAAACAGCAATCAAATAATTTCATCAATTGTCAATATCAATAGACCATTTAATGCCAATTTAGTTCTCTTCCCCAAATTCTCCAACATTTAAAAAGAGAAAAAAACCCCACAAAGTTAAGTAGCTTATTCTTAAGGCTCATGCTAAATGTTTCATTTTCAGGTAATTGAAGTAGTCATTTATTGTTTTAGAAAACTATTCTTCCACCTGGGAATGGTTGTTTTCTAAACTGGATCATTAACTTTATTATTAGCCAAGTAACTTCTGTGTAAAAACACAGCAAGTTCACTCTTTCTAATAAGAACATACACTGAAATGATCTTTATATGTTTTGAAACAGCTCTACTCAAGCCAGCAGAGCAGTAGCAATATAAAACTAATGAAGTACAAAGAACTCAGACCTTAGCTACCTTATCAAAATTGATGTAGATTTCTCTCCTTCCTCCCCCGCCCCTGCAACCTTTTCTTCAGACAGGTATTGTACTAGTCACATTTGAGGCCACTGAGTACCACAGTGTACCACCACTGAGTGACACTATACCAATAGTGTTTATAGTTATGCTTCCTTAGCCCCAGACCACCTGCCTTTAGAGAATGCAAGATGTTTTCTAGTAGCTTTACCACATCTATTTAAAATCCTATTCTCCTTAAGTAGGCAAATTTAATTGACTTGCATCATTCATCTCCTAAGTCTTTTTAATAAAAACCTGTTTGGGACTCCGTTATTTCATTTGGAAACTGCAACAGCTTTATCTGTCTTTAATTTATTTAATTTCTGAGTAGTTCTATGTAGGTGCTGAGATAACACTAATTCTAGTTTTCTGGAAATTCCAGAAATCCTCAAAGTCATAAATTAAGCTAACTTCCTCCAAGCTGGTTATTGCCTAACAGTGTACACTTCCTTCCAGCTGATGTCTGACTGTGTTAACGTCACTTACTTTTGATCTCTATATACAGGAAAGCACTTTCAAATTCCTAAAATCCAAACTGGTTAAACTATTTCAGAAACTATTTGTTTGAAGGTTCAGTTCTCATCCCAACCCATTTTCAACTAAAGTCTAGCAATTCACTCTACAATCACAAACCTTAGTGACCTTTAGGAAGTCTTGCTTTACAGTCCAGGTTCGGATGGCTTTCTGTGGTTATTTGGAGAGACACAATAAGATTTCACTTACCCAAATGGAATTGTTCATACCTGAAACTTATTCAGCATCACATTTGGATTAGTTTCCTAGTTCTAAGTCTCTGCCTCTGCTCTGTCAGTTTCCAGTACTTTTCTAGCTGTCTTGTAGATAAGTAGTTCCAAACAGTTAAAACAGGTTTCTGCCTGTTTTTAGCACAGCTTGTTCCAAGCTCCCCAGAGAAATTAATTACCAGTCTTTGATAATTCAAAGTTCCTCATACAGCGTATGTCGTACCTCGCATCTATGACATGCTTTCATCCAGATGTGCTGGATTTAACAATGACTGAATCTTCATGCCAGAAGCTAGAGGTGATTTTTAGCCTCCTTTTCCCTATATTTTAGATAGTTTTGACTAACCTTTTACTAGAGGAGCAAAAGGAAATTTGGCACGTATTTTTTCTCTCTGTCATTCTGAGACAAATATATATAAAGAATAAAAATGCAAAAGAATTAAGATATTGCATGCAGCAAATTATATGACTAGTCATGCCACTTAGGCAACTTTAGGATTTAGAACAAGAGGAAATGGCCTCAAGATGCATCAGGGGAGGTTTGGATTGGATATTAGGAAAAATTTCTTTACTGAAAGAGTGGTCAAGCATTGGAACAGACTGCCCAGAGAGATGGTTGAGTCGCTATTCCTGGAGGTGTTCAAAAAACATGTAGACGTGGCACTTCAGGACATGGCTTAGTAGGCATGGTGGTGTTGGACTTGATAATATTGGAGGTCTTTTCCAACTTTAATTATTCTATGATTCTGTGATTCTATGATTTCCAATTTCAAGTTTCTTCTAAAGTGCCTGTTACTGAGCCACAGAATATGAAATCTTTTACAGAGGTCTTAAATAGGATCCACCAAACAAATGCAATACTCAGATATACTATCCACTTTTGAAAATCACAGAATCACAGAATCACAGAATAGCAAGGGTTGGAAGGGACCTTGGGAGATCATCTAGCCCAACCCTCCTGCTAAAGCAGGTTCACCTAGAGCATGTGACACAGGACATCATCCAGGCAGGCTTTGAATATCTCCGGAGAAGGAGACTCCACAACCTCCCCTGGGCAGCCTGTTCCAGTGCTCTGTCAGCCTCAATGTGAAGAAGAAAATTCTAGGTGTTAATTGCTACAGTGATGGTCTTGTGATTTCAGTTTGTCCCAATCTCAGCTTTGAATACATCTTTTCATGGCAGCAGAGTTCTATTTTTGAATGCCTCATGTTTGTTTATTGGTGGATGGAGGTTAATTTCCAACATTCATGCTTCAAATTTAAGCAAGGTCTTTTGGTGTAACATCAAGATTAATACAGATTAATCTTGTAATAAATTTACCATTGGTAGTTATTGAAAAAAAGTAGCTATCAGATTTTATAGACTAGTGCATTTTAGAATAAGCTAACCCCACCCTAAACTTTCATTGGGAAATAATACTTAACCATGGTTACCAGCTAGCCCAAACTGCAGAAGTCTTTGCCTATTTACATAAAGGAAACAAATAATTAAATATAAATTAAATACAAATGTGAGTGTATTATTTTCATTACTGTTCTTGCTAAACACTAATTCACCTTATCCACTAAAAGGTAGCACAAATAGAAAAGCTGCATACCAGAGGGCAGTGAAGAGGCAAAGAACGAGGAGGATTGTATGGAATATTGACGTTCCAAAACACAGATTGACCAGAGCATTATATCACCAACAAATGGTTGTGTATGTCTAAATAGATGAGAAAGGCTTGATGGCAGCAAAGAAAGGGTAGAAGGTGCATATACAGTTGTTGCCAGTTGCTATGCAGATTTGACTAAATCTAAGGAAATAAAAAAGCTAAGGAAATAAAACTCCAGTAAGGTCCAAAAGAATAGAAGATAAATGCTTTAAGAGAATTGTTACAAAACTGCATCAGGCACAGATTACTTTACTTACAGAATTCTGGCACATTTTAGGGGACCACTTACGTGAGTGTCACATGAAACTCATTTCAAAAAACATGGGAGTTAGGCATATGCTTCCACGGGCAGGATGGCATACAGCTTGTGTCCTGGAGAAATCTGAAAACTGCATAGAGGAGCCCATAGATTTTTCACCAGTTCTATCCCTTCTTTTCTAAAAGTATAAAATGTCAGAGGTAATCTAGTAGCTCAGGGAATCAGACAGCAGCACAGAGTACAAACTGTTCTGGTTTGAAGAGTTACATTAAGACTGCAGAGGATATACTTTTTTCCCTATTCATCTACCTCATCCATCCACTTCAGTGATTAAAGTATTACTTATGTCACACTAACACAAGAAAACATCAGAAATTGTAAACTAAATTGCAATGAAGAAACACACACAACTACACTAGCTAAGTCACCAGGTGTGGAACTTGTCCCTTTCTGCAAGCCTCTCACAGCTTGATTTCATGGGATATCGAAAGTCTCATCACCATGCAAGATCTAGTTTTTCTCCTTCTGGTTAGTGGAAAAGGGACAGAAAGACAGCTAACTTCCCTCTTTTTCCATTTCAAAGACAGCTTTCTATATGTATAATTTTTATTCAATATTATGATGTAAACTCTTCAGCTGAACAAACCAAAACCTTCATATCCCAAACAGCCTACAAACTACAAACAGATGAAACAGGAGAGGTACAACACCTGAATGGTCTGAGAAACTAGAGGCATGCTGAGACCCTTGAGACCTAATCACTGGCAAATTACTCCTTACAAATACTTCCTCTTTACATTACGACTAGGTTCCCATATATGCAATCAATAGGCAGCACACACACCCTAGGTTATTCATTTATTAACAGCACAGCACTGATAACAATAATGTGAGGCAATTTATTTGCTTAGTATATTCATACCTTGTATCCACTTACCCAGCACACAGAGCTCTGAATTATGTTCACTGTACAAGCTGGCCATTGCAGGCAAAGATGTATTTGCATTAAAATACATTGATATTGGTAGGAGCATTTTCCTGAGATTTGCCCACCCTGAAAAGCTGAGAGCACTGGGTAGATCTCTGGAAACCCCATAGAAAAGTCCTGGGAGGGCATGCTTAAGGGAGAACATGGAGCAGAACTACAACAGATTTCTGTGCTTGAAATAAGGTGCAAAAACCCCATTAAGTGTCAAAGCTGACTGAAGTCAACAGGCATCAGTTAACTGAGTTCAAAGGGGTTTGGATAAGGCCCAAAACAGCAACTTACACCTGTGTAAAATTTCATATAAGATTTGTCTCTTGGTTTCTATTTAAAAAAAAAAAAAAAAAAGAAGCAGGTTACAAACACTTCAGAAACATTGGAAATCTTCCTGTATATAGCAGTAATGTATTCAGTAGGCATGTCATTTTTTACCTGTCATAAGCCCATGAGGTCTAACAGTTATGAATCTGCTTATGGAAACATTGCTGATTTTGACCATAACTCAGATTCCTTAGTCAGGCAATGGTATTATTCACTTAATAAATATATCAGGTCTCATGTCAAACTGCTATTCTTTTTAATAAGAATAACTAACATAATACAACTTTTTGGAAAGGAACTCAGACCTTGCTGAAGGGAAGTCTTAACTGGTATATAATGTTACATTCTCAGCGTTCTCCAAAGCCATTCTGAAAGAGGAATCTTTATAAAAGGTCAGTAGATATTTGCTTTTGAATTTGATAGGGTTTATGTCTTCCAGCTTTCATTTTTATTATATTTTGTGAATGACTGGAAGGTGCATTTCTTTAGCCAGAATTGCAAGTGTTTCAAATTACATAAAACCACAAATATAAATACACAACCTGAAGACTACAAGGACGATCTCTAATTTGGTTCCTCTCTTGTTAAGACTGCAGCTTCTACCTGATAAAAATGTTCCTCAAAATACTTCTTAGTTTTCCAAGCTAAATAAATTTAAGTAAGACTGTTGGCACTAGCTGAGAAAGCCACCAGTCCTAAAGCCTACTAGAATTTTGGTGCTTGCTACTCCAAGAGCAGTGGTTACTACCTCCACACCACATTTTCCCTCCATGGCAGCAAGCCCACAATGTTTAGATCTTCAGGAAGTTTGCCTAGGTTTCCATTTCAGCTCTGACCCTTCCCCATCCTGTAAGGGCAACCATGCCAGAACCGCACTGTAGTCCAATATCCTTGACTCAGAATAATTTGGTTTTGCTTGCACTGCAGACAAATTTTGAGCAGCCTTGCAACTCATTAGCTTGCTTCCACTTTTGCTGTCATATCTTAACACTTATAGGTGCAATGTCTTCTTATGCTGGCACATGTACGCAGGGGCAATAGACTGCCAGGTGCTGCAGTGTTTGAAATAGGACTCCCTTTCCCTGAGGACTTGTTGCCAGTGGAGGAATCTGACTGAGTGAATATCTCCTGAAAGCATCAAAATGGAAATAGTGCTTCTCTTTTATGTTTTGAAGTTTTAGATTCGGGCAATTCAAGCATTTGGACTAAGCCAGATGTCAAATACTCTCAAGGGGAAATAACCACAACATTACCTTTGGATCCAAATTTTCCGAAGGGAAAACGTTTTACTGGATTAAGACCATAAAAAGGGATTTAAATCTGGAGTGCAAATATGAAATATGCAGTACAGATGAAAATGTTCTAATTCTCAGATATAGTTTAAAAATATGTTAATGATTTGACTATGTTGCTCTAATAAGGCTGATTCTAGGTTTGCATGTAATTGCAGACCATGGTTCTCTCAGTTCTAACACTTCCTAGACTAATCCACTCATTTCTGCTCATAGAATATGATGTAAATTCTGAAATTTATTAGATTGTGCCTTGAGCAACATACATAGATGTGGCCCGGGAGGAAGGTATTCAATGAGAAGTCCTTTTACAAGAGCAAAGGAGTTAATTTGTAGAAAGATACAAAGTCAAACACCTAAGAAAATTCTCAGGCATGGAACATAGTTAATTTAGAAGGAGATTAAGGAATAATGTGTCCACACTACATCTGAAATAGTTTCATTTGGTATAGCTAGAATATCAACACCATTTTCTTAAATGACATAATTTGTTTTCTTTTTTTAAATAACCCTTCCTTCCTACATAGTTGAAGACCTCCTATTGTTTAACTTTATAAACCAGGCCTGAAAAAAAGGTAAATAAAATTAACCGATGAATTTAATCCAAGATTTTTTCTAAACAAATCAATTTGGGGGTACCTACACCATTTGGATACATCTGTGAAATTAAGTGAAAGCTGACACTTGAAGTAAGGAGCAGAATCACATAATCAGAGCATCGCCATGGTTAGAAGGTACCTGTGGATATTGTCTCATCCAACTGTCTTGCTCAAAACTCAATCAGCTAGAGCAGTTTGCCCAGGACCCCATAATCACTTGGTTAGATAATTTAACAGTTTCGATGTAGTTACTTGAAAGTCTTGGTTGACAACATGTCAGAATTTACAGCTAAAAAGCATTAACTAGAAAGTTAAATTCTGAATTTAAAACATGGATGCTGTTGCAAATTGGTGATTTAAATATCTTAAAGAACCACTGTCAAAGGTATTAGCAAAAGTGGTTTCAATATGATGTTGTAAAAGTGCGACTTAATGAAGTTCTATGGCAAGGTTCTATTACGGTACAGCACAATCATTTGAACAGTGATTCAAAACTATCAAGGCACAAACCAAAGGTACCAAGATAAAATCAATGTTACCATACTACAAGGTTATGCAAAATATCAGTTGCTTACCAAAGATCCGCTGTTGGTAAAAGGTCTCTGCCTCTAGGAGCAACCGTGAGACGTGCCCCAGCTCAAGGGGAGATCACCACCATGCAGCCATGCTGCCTTGCAGGGAGAGCTCAAAGAAGGCTCACTTAGGCTGTCATATTTATAGGATAAAGTGGTTGACTCGTAGTCAAATTACCTGCAATGGGAAAGGTATGCAGGAGACTCCTTGTTCCTTGGTAAGTGAGTCTTGGAAAAGCCACACGCTATTCAGGTGTTAATTGCATGATTGGTGTTCCAAGCTCGTATGCACTGATGCTCACTGTGTCACTCTGCTCCTTTGTGGGTTTTCAGAGGACAGATTAGAACTAGAGTGCTTGGCCCAGTTATGGCTCAGGCCTTTACCTCTTTTGGAGTCTGTACCAAACTACAGCTAGTTTGGTTAAGGGGTTGAGTGCATCCATCACAGATGCTGAAAATATTAATTTGTTTTAGTTTTAATACTCACTACAATTCTTAAACAGACTGCATTTAATGAATGTTCAAGAACTACTAACTAGAAAGCACAAAATAATTGGTCAAGATTCCTTCCATTGTAAAATTAGGCTTCTAATGTGACCATGCATTTTTTTTTGCCAGGCCCAGTTTCAAGCTGCAAGCAGGAGAAAATTTGTACTTATTTTCATAGTCGGGCTTTTATGCTCGCACTCATAGATTTGCTGACAATTAAGCCATAAAGCAGTTCTCACCACAGAATCCAAAGGCTAAATTAATCCATTAATCCATAAGGTATTCTTCTTCTTTAATAAGATCACATGTGTACATATTTTCTATGTCAAAAAACAGAGACTGTGTTCTATTTCATACCATGTATATCCAGTCTATGTCAATAGCAGTTCTCTACTTGTGAACAGAGTTGCCTATAAGCACACTCCATGCACTATGGAAAGTGCAAGGGTTAATAAAGCAGCTGTTCAATACAGTTGTGTGTTCCCTAGGCAGGAGCAGGAAGACAATTTTTCTGATTTTAAAAACTGGAAATTCGGAGCAATAAACAATTAATGCAACATGTCTGGCTAAATCCTTGATTAGGAGAGGAAAGTAAATTTAAACAGGACATGCATTTGGATACAAGTAGAAGGTGCTACTCAGAGAAAAGAGGATTCCTCCTATGCCAATTTAATTTCTGTACTAACCTTAAGTAATAATGATCATCTAAGATTAGGATATATAGACAATCTTCCTTTTTTTTTTCAGTGAACAGTTTAGGTGGGCTCTAAATAAGAAGGTCTCAACAGACTCTTCTCAGTGGTGCCCAGCGACAGGACAAGGGGCAATGGGCACAAACTGAAACATAAGAGTTTTCAGTTGAATATGCAGAAGAACTTCTTCACTTTGAGGGTGACAGAGCACTGGAACAGGCTGCCCAGGGGGGTTGTGGAGTCTCCTTCTCTGGAGATATTCAAAGCCTGCCTGGATGATGTCCTGTGTAACATGCTCTAGGTGAACCTGCTTTAGCAGGAGGGTTGGGCTAGATGATCTCCCAAGGTCCCTTCCAACCCTTGCTATTCTGTGACTTTGTGCTTGATACAGACAGCTGGATTCATATACTGCTTGAAGGAATCTTATCAGATTTCCACCACAGCACAAGCTAAATCAGGTTGGAGACACTACAGACTAACTATATCCTGGAACATCCACATTTAGTGCAAATTCAGTTCTCACCTACAGCAAAGTAATTGCTTTATGATGTCACAGTCCTACTGGAAAAAAGGAAAAAGTGAAAAAAGACTGCAAGTACAGCCATATGAAACCAGGCCACCTAGGAAGAAACATGATGGAAACCTTGAGAGACGTAGCTGAAAGTATATGCTTTTTTACTGTAAGAAAGTGAATTGAATGTTTTCTTATACAGTCTGCTCCTCACATAACCCAGAATAAGTCAGCTTATTCTGAGGGTCTGTGCCAAATTACCAGAATGTAATTGGTCTTTTGCATAGTCTTCTTCGCTGGTCATCTCCTATAAAATAAACTCAATACAAAGGGAAAGCCCTCTTGCCACCAGTTAGTATTTTCTTTCACTAGTTCCCCCAATACAGTTTCACTCTCTGTTTTGCAAGGAGCTTCATTTTGTATTTAAAGAAAAAGAGAGGGCCGCAGAATGAGTATTTGCATGGCATTGCTTTGCTTCCAGCAGTAAAAACAATAATTATAATTCACTGTCACACACTATAGCAGGAATATAGTAATTTCATTATTCTATATCAGATGATGCCTGATTAAGATTTCACCCAGTCTATGATTTAAACGTGGTTTTAATTCAGAAGACTTTGTTCTTGTCCTCATGTTTGTTGAAACAGAACAACAGCATGGCAAATGCTTATCTTTGCAGTATTTGTTCAGGAGAACAATGGTCTTGGAGGTAATGCACTATCTATCACTTTGGTTATACTGCAGGGAGCAATAAAAAAATAAAATAGTTGTTTGAGTCTGATGAGGGAGATAATACATTGAAATAATAGTTCTTTTGTTTCCTTTCTTCCCTGCTAACTCCATTAGGACATAAACTTCCCTCCTTGTGGTAAACCAGCCAGGTGCCTGGCTTTCAAGGAGACCAAACTACCAGACATATGGAAGAATTGAGTATTTCAAATGAGATGTTGCTATCCTTATCTGTAGGAGAACTATAGTTAAGACACTGAATAAAGCTGAAATGATTCAATTTTACTGGAGGTTTAATCCCTTTAGAATTAGTTTCATACTGAGATAGGGACCTTATTTCTTTTGGAACTTTGTGCTAAAAGAAAACAACTACATTTGTTATTAGCCCCTGTAAGTATTGATTTTCTTTTCTTTTTGACATGTTTCCTTAGAGTGACAGAGCTGTCCCTTCTGTTTTAATTAAACTCATTGGAAATTTTATTGTGGCAATGCCCTGTTGTACCGTTACACATAAGAATTTTTAGGTGCTGTTGTTCTGAACCTCCTGGGATTTATAGGTCAGGTGTAAATATTTGTTGTGCTATCCCCGCATTCCCTAAAGTGACTGAATAACTATGGGATACTGTCGGTGCATGTGCTGGAGTTGAGTGCAGTCAGAAAGTCTGAAAGGTTCACAAAAGACACTTACATAAGCATGTTTCCTTTTTGGAACAAAAATAAACAACTCAAGTCGACTCAAGTTCAGAGGGATCAGAGATCACCCCTTTTAATCTACATATCCAAACCAACACATTAACCATGAAATAAAGACTTAAGTATTTTGTTACAAGCAAGTTCTTCAGTCATTTAAAAATACTTCTGTTAGTTAGGATGGGGGAATGTAAAGCAGAATTTGTCTCATTCAGAATCACACAGTCATTATGAGAGTTTTGTATAATCTTCCTGAAAACTACTGAGCCAAGCTGTTACTTCATTTACATAGTAAGCTTCTATAAATTTCAGTATTTCTCCTTTCGTCTTTAATATATTTTTTTTATTGCTTTTACAGTGTTGCCATATGGTCTCATACTCCTTAGTAAGATAGCATGTACTACCTACTTTACTACCTCTATAATCTAATAGGTTTGATCTGGATTTCTCTTGGTGTTCTTAACTCAGGCTCTTTCCATTGCTCTTCTTCTAATCTGACAATGTTCAATGTATGTATATTTACTACAATAATGTCATCGCTTATAATCATACACTTCTAATGCAACCAAATACTCCTCATTTCATACACATTGCTGAATCATTTCCCTAGGAAACTTCATTCCAAAGCAAAGAGAGAGCAATTTATAAGGGTACATAGGTCTGTGGCCTCCTCATCTATTCTGCCTTAATATCCATCCTTCTCATATTCTCAGGGAACTATGGAGGTAATCACTTCTGAAAACTGTCCAGTAGGTTAGATAGTGGTATAGTAATACAGTGAAAAAGCTAGAGCAAAAAGACATTATTCTGGAACACCTGATTATCACTCAACCAAAAAACCCCATGATTTTTAATAACTGATAGTGTCAGATATTTTTATTCCTGCAATGGCTTGAAGTTACTAATACTTTAGATCTTTTTCCAAGCTTTACCCTGTAAAATGCTGAGTGTGTTTTAATAGATGCCAAATAATAGAATGTTATTCTAAAGTCAGATGAAAGTGAGGTAACTCGTCACTTCACAGAACTGATTTTTAAGACAGATCTCACCCTAAACTGATACTATGATTCTTGCATTCAATACTTGACTGTGAATTCAAAAATGAAATTAACCAAGTGTACATGTAAAGATATGTTTTCCTATTTCTGGAAACTCAGCATGAGATTTATAAATAAAAATCCAATATTTCCTCTCCCCATGTGATTGCTAAGAACTATGAGTATACTCAGGCTCTTCAGTTCCACATAAATTGAACAGAACGCAAACCCATACATTATACTTTGATCCAAATACTCAGCAGCCACCAAAATCTTTCTAGAACATAATATTTTTCAGTCTCTGTGGCAGATTTACAGTTGATCTATACTGCAGTTTTGCTATCCCCATGCAACATCCTGCGTACAGGATTTAAAGCTTAGCTTCACGGCTACTTCTGCTCAACTATGAATTGAAAAATAAGACAGCTGTTCTGTAGCATTTTCCAAAAGAGAACGTGTTCCAAAGCAAAGATACTATAAACTCCCTGAGAACAGTGAAATACAGTCAAATTACATTTGCATCCAGATTTTCCATTACAAATCCCATAGGAAATTATAGTTTTCAGATGGAAAGTAAGTATCTCAATGAAATGTGATCTAAATGGTCCAGTGAGAGGTTTTTATGAAAAAAGCAGCTAAAAAAAATAAACAAGATTTTATTGCTTTTCTCTTCATTCCTATGTTTTTCTCTCTCACACATTCAAAGTCATACTCTAATTCATCAAGCAACCATTACTTTACAGGGATGGTTTAATTACTACTGTACAGAAGAAATGCAATATTTTTTAATTAACATGATATCCTCTGGACATACTAAATAACATGTTTGTTAATCATTTAATGAACTAAAATCCAGATATGGAGCTGATCTCTTCAAGGATTGCTCTACTGCTGTCTTCACAGGACAAGTCACCATGCACCATTCATAGTAGTCAGCCAAGTCATATGCTAGAATCCTTAGTACCGAGAAGCTGTCAAACAAACAGTTGCATTAAAAATACCTCAGGACTATTGTAAGTGGAAGACCTCAGACCCCTGCAAAGAACTACTTTATTCAGATTCTTTTAAATGCTCTTTCTCATTAATACCCTGACTTACTTTGGTTTGGTAAGTGTCAGCAAAAGTTTCTCTTTCCTCAGCTATACTCTTCAATTTTCTAATTTCTCAAACCAGAAGCTCAGCTTCTGTAGTCAACCCTTGTATTACATCTCCAAACTTTCCAAACAAGGACTCCAACCCCATAACCTCATCTACTATCTCCACTCTCCTACCACATGCAGCATTTCAAAAGAGCTGTCAACCCATTACATAGGCTACCAATGGCATATATTTCCCTACCATATGCATAGGAAAAGCCATTCCACTAGGGCATGGGACAGGACTCTGTTTCCCTTGAAGTCAATAACTGTACATGAGGATTACATAAAATAAACAGCATTGATCAGGCCAAAAGTCCATCTGCTGATCCCTCACAGGACTCATAGAGTCCTAAAGAAAGTATAAGAAATAAGGTAAGTGTAGAAAATAGTTCTACAAGCTCCTCCCAGATTCCAGCAGTCACTGTCTTGGTGACAATCAGAAGTTTTTAATCACACTAGACTATTTCATAATCTTTGATAAGCCTGCCTTCTATAAATTTATCTATTTTCTTCTTTGATCTTCATTTTTTCTGAGTAATGATAACAGATGCAAGCCATAAGATTATTTTGATAGTGAAAGCCAATTATGAAAGTCACAGCTAGCAAATTTAAGTGGCTAATCCAAGGTTACTCACAGTTTTTCACCAGATGAACTACTGAATGGTCTTTTGACATCTCTGCTATATCAACATTTCAAGAAGTTGATAAACTACTGCCCCGTCTTTGTTCATTACTTAACTTCTCTTGACTATTGCTGCGATTTCTTACAGACTAAATATGCACAGAAGAGTATTGGGTATATATTAATTGGGGGGGGGGGGGGGGGAGAGGCGGAGAAAGCAAGCACATATTTTTCCATAATTACTCAAGGTTATAATTCAGGCACCATCCTAGGTATGAAAAAAAGATAGATATAGATATATAGATATAGATATAGATATATAGATATAGATATTCATGACCTTTCCAAGGAAAAAAATGAGATCAGGCAGATAAAGAATGCTTCTCAGAAGCTATGTAAGTCCTGATACATCCTTATTATAGAAAAATCATTGCCTTGTTTTGATGCAAGAGGAAGAAAGCATATGGAAGACTGTAACATGGAATAATACATCTGTAAATAGCATACTATACTCACAGTCACCTACACAGGATTTGTGTGATGCAGGAAAAAGTTGTGGTATGTGTCAAGTAAAATAGATTTTTCCGAAGTCCAAATAAATTTTGGATTATATGTCTGTCATGATGTAGAAGCTTGCAATGCTTTGCACTTGTTAGGAAAAGACCTGCATCCTGAAACTCTTTCTCCCAGAGAAGAGTTATAGTTAATTTCTATCTCTTTCTATCCCAAACAGTGAATATCAGAATTCTGGATCACATGCAGATATAAATTGCTGAAGGCGGATTTCTCAATAGGCAAGTAATATGCTGTGAAGAACTGGCACGTGAACAAACCTATTAAAAATCTTCAGCATACAATGAAGGGGGCATATTTTATTCTAAAGTGGAAAAATAGGATGTATACTCTATAAGATCTCCATTTTGATTTTTGACAGAAGTGACTAATATTTTTTCCCCTGTAACGGTTTGCAACATAAATGTGGATATTAGCAGTTCCATGTATAGCAGTGAAAAATATCCATTAAAGTGCCCATCACAGTCATTGTAACAGTTGTTACCTGTACATAACACTTACCATTAGTTATCTAGCACTAGCGACATATTACAGGGTTCTTTCTCATACATTGCAAAGAAGAGAATATTTCCTTAAAGCTATCTGTCATTTGGTCCCACTTAGGTATTACTTTTTTTTATTTTTAAATTATGAATTTTGTACCACTGATTGTAAACAGTCCAAGAGAAGTTTTATGTTCTGTAGATAACTTTCCCAATCCATACAGCCAACAGCAAATACAACTGCTCTCACTTGGTGGACCCCCTCAATAGACAGGCCTACAAAACCAGTGTGGTCTTTGGGTAAGCAGTGAAGAAGCAAAATGAGTGTGGCAGTTATTAGAAACATTAAGTCATCAAGACTAAATTGCCTGAAGTTAATTTGCAAAATTAAAAACTAATTAACAAGAGCAATCTGGATTAGAACATAAAGAATGTGTGTATTCAAGATGAAATTAAAGCACTGGAAGTAGTAGAACAGGGGAAAAGTTTGCAAAGTTGAAAGATTAGTCGGAATATGCAATGAACACTCAAGGGAAGGTGGTTCTGGGAATAGGGCACCAGAGCTAGGCTCAGGAGACTAGCCTCCAGCATTAGCCTTAAAGGACCCTAGTTTTAGGAAGCACTGAGTATTCAAACTCTGAGAAGCTGGCCAGTTTAAAGTAATAGGAAATCACAGACCACAGTGCTTCATTCTGGAAGGTCCCTCTTTGCTTATGGGAACAAAATATACCCAAGTTACAGTTCTGAATTCATTTAATTATAATCACTTCCCTAGCTCTGCTTCATGTGCCTCTTTCCCAAGAGATATATTCATTTTTTTTCCAAAGGGGTCCTGAGAGAAGCAAGAATGTCAACAGTAGTACTGCAAAACAAATAATTCACTGAGCTATCCAACCCAACCCTCTACACTCTAACACTTTTCTTTTAACTGCTGCCAAGTTTGCATCTTTAATATTCAGGAAAAGTATGTTTCCCCTCATAGCTACTCTGTGAGGAGAAAACATTATTTACTATATAACTTTTACATTCAGAAAGAAAAAAACAAAGGCATAATTCACCATCACTAAGCTTTACTTCGGAGCTGTTCAGTTGAATCCGTAGAATTACAACAGAATAGAATTGGAGTAACTTGACGATGAACAAACTCCCAGTCCCTGGAAATTTCAGGCTACTTGTGGCCTGTGAAATGGCAGCTGCTTACAAAAATCACTGCAGCAATCAATTTTTTTTATTTTGGTTTCCCTACAATTTACAGCATGAATAGATTTATAAGATCAGAAGGAAATTTAGGAAACTATAAATTTAATGGGAACTAAGGATTATGTAGATTAGGTTATGTAATCAAGCCTTTGACTAGGCAATAAAGAAATTATTCTCACAATCCATGAGAAAAAAATCAGTTTTCTTACTGAGAAGTTTTGGAAATGGTGAAAAAAAGTCTTAAAAGGAAAGTCAATACCTGATCCCCAGTCATACAGGGTTTGCATTTTTGTAAAGTCATATGTTCCCTTTCTAAACATTGTTTCACATAACAAAATATCAGCATAAATATCTTGGAGAATTTGGGGGTCTGTTTAAGCCAACACAGTCCAGCAACATAAACACTAAACCATCAAAACCTTTGAATAACAAAAATGTGTATTTTTTTGAAATTGAAAAAAATTAAGCCAGAAAAGTCACAGAAACATGGAATCAGAGAGTCATTTGGGTTGGAAGGGACCATCAGAGATTATCTAGTCCAAGCCCCCTGTCATATGCATGGACATCTTGCACTAGGTCTGGTTGCTCATAGCCCCATCTAACCTGACTTTGAACACTTCCAGTGATGGGGCATTCACAACTTCTCTGGGAAACCTGTTCCAGGATCCCACCACCCTCATCACAAGAAATCTCTTCCTTATATCCAATCTAAACCTACCCTCTTTCAGTTGAAAATGGTTGCCCCTTGTCCTGTCACTATATACCCTGGTAAAAGGTCTTTCCCTCTCTTTCTTATAAGCCCCCTTTATATATCGAATGGCCACAATAAGGTCTCCCCTCTTTTCTTCTCCAGGCTGAACAACTGCAACTGTCTCAGCCTTTCTTTATAGGAGAGGTGTTCCAGCCCTCTGATCATTTTCGTGGCCCTCCTCCGGACCTGCTTTAACAGGTCCATGTCTTTCTTGTACAACCATCTGTGTCAACACAGTCCTAAGCACTAAGGCAACCAAGCCCTTCTGGGAAAAGCAAGCAAGCAAACATCAACCATTTTTCCTCCAAAGTGGCACAATTAATAACGAGCCAAAGCCTTCCTGCATGTGGAAAATTCCTTCTTCTCCATATTCAGGGCCTAATCTCATTCACACTCCATCAGTGTCAAAGCCCATTCCTTTTGGGAACATTAAGGGTGAGATGAGGACCCAAAAGGCTCCAAAAGCTCTGACAAGACTTTTGATAAACCCTATGGGATGGTCCTGACAGAAACAGTGTAGAAAATAGAGAGATGACAATTAGAATAAGCACTTTTGAAGTTTTGTAGCCCAAACTCAGGGCTTGACTAGTGATAGTGTAATCACACATAAATAATTTCAAGCCTATTAAAAGATGATTTGGCAACTTGCTCATAATTCTAGGTGCCAGATATGTTGTTGCCTTAAAACAAATGCTTATTCTTTTTAATACTTTAATTTGTGTTAGAATTTAATTTACAAGTGCCACTGAAAGTCATGGTCTGAATAACAAGCAGATGCACTTTCCCTTCACAAATGTCCATGACAGATGGGATGACAAAACCCTGAGCTGCTCAGTAAATTACTTACAGTACAACATGCAGTAATTCACCTACCCTACTATTTGCTCTTATTCATTTTTTACTAGACTGGACCAATCCCTTACTTATATATTCAATATTGTTTACACTTTTGCAGCTAAGTATATAATTTCTAGTCATCCCAAGTTTGCAAAGAACAAAGCACATCGCTTAATGCAGAAAGTACGTAAGAGTACTTAGAGATATAAGTAAGTAGTAGCTACTTAATGGTAGTTAACAGTCACCAGGGGTGCCCAGCGACAGGACAAGGGGCAATGGGCACAAACTGAAACATAAGAGTTTTCAGTTGAATATGCAGAAGAACTTCTTCACTTTGAGGGTGACAGAGCACTGGAACAGGCTGCCCAGGGGGGTTGTGGAGTCTCCTTCCCTGAAGATATTCAAAGCCCGCCTGGACGATGTCCTCTGCAACATGCTCTAGGTGAACTTGCTTTAGCAGGGGCGTTGGACTAGATGATCTCCCGAGGTCCCTTGCCCTTCTGTGATTCTGTGTGATTCTGTGATTCCCCATTCTTGTATCACTGGCACCACAGTTACACTCCAAAGCTTTTTGGAAATTAGCTGACTTGTAACCTACTCGTTGTGTAGGAATAAACTTCAAACAGAGTTGGCAAAGCTGACTTGCATTGTTAGCCTGTGAACAGCTCTGCACTGGGAAGGTACCTATTCTCCTAATAAGCCTCAACCAGCTACTTCACAGCTAGCTCAAGCTTGTCTGTTTCCAGGAGACAGATTTTTTTTTTCCTGTCAGTAGTTTTACTTTTGGAAAAACAGGGGAGTGTTGGAGGCTGTACTTGCTAAGAACTCTTGTCCCCTTCTCTACTCTTCATGCCCCCTTCCTCCCAGAAATCTCTTGGAGGCTCAGCTGTGGCCAATGAGCCAAACCAGCTCCTTTAGGGAAAATTTCACTTCAGTTTCAAGTACAATCCTCTCTGGGCTAAAGGACAACTTATTGTTTTCTGCTCCAAGGTCATACTCAGCAAAGCTAGTACTCCTCCTCCTAAAATGCCTGCTCAATCTCCAGCAGGCAATATGTGGATTCAAGAAACCAAATGAAAGGTTAAAGTTATACATCAAGAACAAGAAGCATACACAAAATCATCTGTTGCTTGTCCGAAGCCATTCTCTGCATTACATATTTTTTGGTTTAGATTTCAAGGCAGAAACATATATGGTCTCCAGAACTAACAAGGACTCCTGTATGCTTTGATAACATTAATATTCTTTATTTCCATACAGTAAGTCAATCTGGTTTTTACCATCACTAAAATCTTGATCTCAACAACTTTCTGGGGCAGTAAGCTCCACAATTTAACCATATTTCATGTGAAGAAGTTCACTAGATTAGCATTTTGTACATATTAAATCTACCTAGTATTTTCAGCTCCTGTGTTACACACCAGGGAAAATGTGGTTGATAAAAAAAATCTAATTGGAAAACCCAAGACTCCTCACAGCATCTACTGTATTTCACAGAAAACCTGTGATGTATTCTTTGGCATAGCTCTCTCATCAGTGGTTTAAAAAACTTGGACAGAAATATGGATGGAGATTTTCCTACCAACAATGTGACTATATTACTGTATTTTGAACAAAATAAAGAAAATTATGACTATTTTAATTTCTGCCAAATCTACTGTTTGCTTTTGTTTCCATTCAGTTAAGATTATTGAACTATAACATCCTCAGAACTTGTAAAGACCAACTCCCCAAAAGTATCACTGCATAATTCTCATTTTTTGATCAGTAATAAATTTCCATAGTAAATTTAATTTATTTTTGGTGTGACTGTACTGTGCAACCGTCTGGTAAAATTTATGTACCTGCTAAGTGGCAAAAATCTTACCTTGCTTCCTCAGACTTTTATTTTAAAATAATAATAATAGGCACACAAAAAAATAATTGCTTATTTTATGTTTTTGTGTGAATTTCTATGCCCTTCACAGTTGTGTTTGGCTTATGCATCACCTTGTTTCACAAATGTCTCAAAATTCTCCAGTATTTGTAACTGTGAGTTTGTTGTACATGTATATATATACACACACATATATATAGCACACCAGGGCTCTAATTTCTGACTGTGGATTCTAGCTAAATATTAGTAGATCATGCTTCCCAGTAGCCATACCAGTTTACCTGAATGATGGGAAAGCAAGTGAGCATGGTAAATGTTCTATGGCTACTTTTTTTTTTTCCTTTACACAAGAAATCATTTTGGAAGAGTACTCAGGGGTATAATCAGATATCGTCACAGAGCATCTGAGAGAATTTGTATGCCTCTAATAACATCTTCATGGATGAGTGACTCCCACTGTCCAGACCTGTAAAAACAACAGAAAGCAGTAGGCTCCCCTATTCAGATAATTTGTCACGGGTGTATAACCTGGGTGTCATCCTTAATGCCCTCTGTATTGACTGTATTGGCAGTGATCCAAAACACGACATCTTTTTGAGAGAGGATCAAATCACTCTCCTGAGCTTAATCATTATATTCCACAAATTAAAGAAAAGTAGCTTTCAGGCACCACACTGATCAATGTGCCAAACATATCCACCAGGCCAAACCTCCATCCTGGTCCATATGGACAAACTGGTGCATAGGAAACCTGGGGAGTGCCTGGTTTGCACTTCAACATCAGTGCAAAGAGCCCAAACCAGGGTAGAGGCAAAGGACATTCACATTAAGTGCAAGTGGAGTGATTTGAACGTTCAGAAGAAATCAACCCAAAAAAGCCTAGGCTAGGCTATGGTCTTCCGGGATTCTGCAGTTTGTTTGGACCCCCCAAAAATACAAGCCAGTTGAAATAAAAATAACCTAACTTTCCTATGAATTACATCATAAGCCAGCTGAAGTAAAAGTGACCCTACACCACCAAGTAAGTTCCTTATGAATTGCATTGTCCTTGTCAACTGCATATGTGACTCCTTGTCAATCTAATGCTAACCTTGAAAAAGGAATATAAATAGACCAGGGCAGTCACTGCATGCTTCTGATCCACTGCAGTGGCCAGAAACCCTGCTAACTACTTCAGAAACACATAACAAAATGCTATAAATATTTCCATTTTCTTCTTTTCTCAGGCACTTTTTTCATCCCAGAGAGTGGAAATAAGACTGAAGAGTCTGACCATATGACCCTAGGAGTTACTGAAATGATTGCTCTGATATGAACAGTCTCTGGTGGGATCCTAATGAACAGTATGCATTGGTGACATTAGCAGCAGTCATTAACTTTTGGCCTAGATCATCAGTCTCAGGAAATGTGTGATTTGCAGCATGCTTCATAGTTACTGCTGTTGTTCTCATATATGGGTTATTCCTAAAAATGATTTTCCATTTCGGAAGACTTGTGCCTGTCACAGCTATGTCATGTTTAGTGGGGGGAATGTAACAGGGAACTTGTGGTGTGTCTTAAAAAAGGAGAAATGTTTGACACAGATTTCTGTATCTGTGATTTCAGATGTATTTTCTGTTACTATCTGTAAAGCTGTGAGATAAGATACTGTAAGGGACAATAAACTGAGATTCGGGTTTAGACAATTTTTTCAGCCCTCCCTTTTCTCTTTTCTTTGACTTCTAAATCTCATGTATTTCCTTCTTCAAAAAGTGTCTAGCTAATGACTGCTAGCACACATACTAATCATTTCCACAATGTCAAAGACTGGTGAAAGAAACAAGTATCTGGTTTGAAAGTTCTTCTGTAGCTGGCAATATCCACTTGCCTTTTAATGCCCTTCAGCCACCAAAAAGGGCAAACTTTCCCCACAGTATTTGAAGCTTCATTTGTGATAGCACTCAAAAGTCCAAATTCCAGTTATTAATGCTGAATCAAAAATGCAACACCAGTCAAAGTCAAACTTTATTTTGGCAAGGCTCTTTCTCTTCCATCAGTTTCAGATCTGGATCCAATTTTTGCTTTTATAAACGTCATGGCTATTGGCATGATCCAGCCAAAGGCAGGTCAGTGGATCAAAACTTCCATTGACTTCACTGGTGAATGAGTAGTTCCTTAAGTCATTTAAAAACAAGTCAGGAAAGAACCATGGAAATGTACAAGCTTACAAGCTCATACAGCAAGAAACGTCATTGAAGACACTGAAATTTTGAGCCAAAATAAACAAACTTCCCAGGTCAGGGGGTTACATGCCACCCTAGGAGTACTGACTGGTAGATTGCATTTTGATAGATGTGTACTTTAACTCAAGTTTGCTCTCTGGCTTCAATTCAATCAAAATATTCCCAGGTTAACAGGTGATTTAGCTCTACTGCTTTTATTGTCATTAACTTACAAGCATCAAGTGACATTTGCCCTGGAGACTGCTTTTACATACATATTGGAAATGCATCCTTTCACCCTGATTTGTAGTGGTTTATTTAATGTAATGGGAATGGGATAGAAGCACCTTGTGGTTATCAGTAATCACAGGCTTGTAGTAATAATAGCTCCATGTGATGTTCTTTTGAGGCATGAAACTGTGTATAATAAGTTAATCAGTGTTTCCCTAGTGTCCAGATGTCAGGGAGCAGGGCAGCAGGCCCTCACCCCTGCAGCACCCAGATAAGTGAGGTGGCGTGTGGCCCAGCTGTGGCCAGCAGGCCATGGGGACAGGCTGGGTGTCCTTGTTTCAGCTGGGATAGAGTTAATTTTCTTCATAGTAGCTAGCATAGTGCTGTGTTCTGGATTTAGTACTAGAAGAATATTGATAACCCACTGATGTTTTTATTTGTTGCTAAGTAGTGCTCAGACTACTCAAGGACTTTTTGAGCTTCTCCTGCTAGGCCAAGTGCATAACAAGCTGGGAGGTAGCACAGCCAGGACAGCTAACCCAAACTGACCAAATTGCTGTTCCATACCATATAATATCATGCTCGGGAGGAGTTAGTTGGTCGGTTGCGGGGAGAGTGATCACGGCTCGGGGACTGATCGCTGCTCAGGACGGACTGGGCATCGGTTGGCGGGTGATGAGCAATTGCATTGTGCATCACTTGTTTTGTATATTCTGTATATTCTCTTACCGTTACTATTATTACTATTATTATTATTTCCTCTTATTAAACTGTCTCTATCTCAACCCACGGATTTTACTTTTTCCAATTGTCTCCCCCATCCCACTGAGGGAGGGGGGGGAGTGAGCGAGCAGCTGCGTGGTGCTTAGTTGCCAGCCGTGTTAAACCGCGACACTGGGACAAGGCCTGGCCAGGAAGCTATGCTGGCAGGAAGGACATTGCTGGGCACAGTTTGGCCCTGACATGGGCTGAGACCAAGGGCTGAGATTAAAGCAGCCCTTGAGCAAGCAGGAAGGCTCTAAGGTGACTCCTCTCAGCCCACACCCACATAGCTCCTTCCAAACCATCTTGTCCTGGCCCCATGGCTGTCCCTGGCAAGTCTGGCTGGGCATCACTGCCAGGTCACCCAGGGCAGGAGGGACAAGGCCACAGAGCCCTTGGGAGGTGAGAGAGACAGCATCATTCTCTCTCATCTATTCATTTTCAGGTTATATCAGTAGCAACAAAATCCTCCTTCATGGAGGACTTTTTTGTAGCTTGCGTATGCTGACATCTTCTCATCTTAAAAAGGCCAGAACCCTTCATGCCTCCCTAAGTAAGTGGTTGAATGACACATCTTCACTGAGGGAATGGTGATGCCAAAACCTTGCATGCCACCGTGGGGCCAGGGTTTCCACACTGCCCACAGGTCTCCTCAGTGTTGCAGTAAATGAGAAGCAGCTCACACCTGATGGTAGGAGTCTTTCTCCTGGCTGAACCAAAAAAATTTGGAAGGACCTTCTAGAGAAGCTTTTACTCTTAATGTCTTACTCAGTTTTGATCAAGGATATTTGCTTTCTGGGCTGGCTATCAGTGAAATGTGACACTTCACAGAAGTCATACATAAAAAGATTACTTGGAAACACTAGTATATGAATCACAAGTGATAATAATCTACCATAAGATGCAGGTTCATTCTCCATGTCAATAAAGTGCCTTACATAAGTGCAAAATAGAGCCAACTTTTGTTGGATGCTCACCATACTCTATGGCTGGCCATTTGTAAATTCCACCAAAGCCAGTTAGGCATCTATTCCCTTGGCTGTATCCTTGAACACTGAAAAAAAGCTTCATAAGAGACACCATGAATTGTATTTTTTATTCCAGGCTTTTTTTCTGGATAGTACATTACAGAAGGAGAAAAAGAAGTGAAGCATTCAATTTATAACAAATATTTGGAAGATCAACAACCACATTTTTCCCTTCAATTAAGTATCCCCATGAGCTAGAATAGCATATATTCAACAAAGAATGATGCTTCTATTTTTGCCTGTGATCTGGGTGGTCCAATTGGTTAGTGCATTGGCCTTTCTCCTCTGAACACTTTGATTTTAAGAATAGCTTTGGGCACAACAGAATATGAGTATGACAAATTCATGCTACTTGTCCCTACTTGTGTTGTAAAAACTCTGAACCATATTTACTTTAATATACTGGGGAAATTCAGAAATCAAGGGAAAACATCAGTGTATAACTATTTTTTCATGAATTAATTTTATCGATGTAATAAAAATTTAAATGAATACTTATATAAATCATATGATAAAATTTCCATCAAGTTTTACATTGTTAGCAATTTTGTCATCATTTTTTTTTCTCAAGAAAATATGTGACCATTTCTTTTTACTTCTCCTTTTATACATTCTTTCAAACCTATCTAGAAGTCAAGATAAAAGGGGATAGGTAATATTTTCCATCTGCTAACACATTACTAATATCAGCAACATTTTAAAAGAACCTTAAATGTTAATTGGCATATTTCTGGAGGCTGAAAGTTTTTAACACTCTGTAGTCTTTATTGAGTGTGGAGAAATGCAGTGGTGGAGCTAATGTTTGACTGACATTTGTTTAAAGTTGCTGAGCTAAAGTGAAGGTTAACCTCTTTAAAGGAGGGCGTTAAGACAGTCATGCTCTGAGGTCCAAAAGGAAAGTTCTTGTTCTTTGAACTCTTCACACTGCAAAGTATCTCCATTATTGGACTCAAAGGCATTTGAGCCAAACAGAAAGTGTACTGGAGGAGCAGGAAGGATCAGATCCAGAAGTGTATTTCTTTGGCTGTTCATAAGAAGAGAGTGTAAAATGACTGCCAAAAGATACACTTCTCTACTTCTTATCATGCTTCTTCCAGAACCTTCTCATCATGATCATTGGGGTGCTATTAATCTTCACACTTAACATCCAGAGGAGGAAAACCTTAGAAAATACCTTGTGTCTCTAGCCAGAGAGCTGGACCTCCATGTTATTGCTCTGAGAGCAAAGGAGTCCAACTCTGATATCTTATTATGATGTACACTGGGAGAAAATCAATATTTTCATAACACTCTGTAAATACCATACACTTAGAGAATGCAAAGCATAGTTTGAACCTGTACAATTATCCCACCTCTAACCCAGCAAAATAAAAATTTTCACATTTGAGAGCTTAAAGTGAGATACCCAAGCTAAAGGTAACTTGATGTTCAAGTACAGAGCAACTGCAATTCTTAACCAACCTCTGTTTTAACTGCTTTCAAAAAGTACTATGCAGATGATGTTGTACTCCAGCCACAAAAATACATCATCTCTCAATCATACTGCTCTAGACTTTAAAAGAAAATAAGAAAACACCAAGCTTGTTCACTATGGGGGCTTAGGATTCTGCAAAGAGACTTCACGGTAAACAAGGAAAGAACTAGAATTCAGATAAATTTATTTTACTATTGTGAGAGTTTTTAAGGAGATAAATTAACAGGTTTTGTTTTTTTTTTTAAAAAGGGCCTCACTTATTGCATTGTTGTGATGTCTTACTAGGTAGAATTCTGGAGAATTTTCAGAAGGATTGACCACAGCCATATAGATGTTTTCAGAAAACACCTATGGAAGCGTTATGCTTTATTGATCTCATATTTCAAACTTCTTACATCCTAGAAAAAATTTGGGGTTTTATTATAGCCTCATATCATTACAGGTTTCCAGCACTGTATATTGTTTTAGAGCAATGGTCTTCAGTAATATGGAAGACACTTATTCACTGCACCAAAATTCATGTATTAGTTATACAAATCATTACTTGAGGAGGTATTTATGGATAGGTCCCAGGATGCCTATTGTACATGATTAATCTATATGCAACATGCTGTGAGCACATTGATTGCCTCCTGTTAGAAATTTTTTTTAATGTATCAATCTGGGAGAAGCAGGTCTCAATGTATTCTTTCTTTACCATGACTTTTCAACTTCAGTTATATTACATACATATTGCAGTAGATTTTATTAAATCTTTCCATTCTATCCATGAAATGTTACACAGTGTACTGTCTAAGCAAGATCCAAAAGTCTATTTGCAAGTTTTTCATTCTCCTTGGAGAAGCATGAGACATTTTAAATTAGATATTTAAAAGTCCATTGGTACATGTTTACTAGGACTCAAGTGTTTTCAGTGAGACATAAATTATTTCTTTCCACAATTGTCTTTTCTTGCTGAGTTAATAGCTGTCAGACATTTTATCTAAGCTTTCAGTGTCTACAGCTTTGGATTAATCTGGATACTTTTTACCTACTTCTTTCTTTCTTTTCTTTCAGCTAACTGATCACATAGATATTTTAAAATACACTTACTGTCAGCAGAAAATTATAATGACTGATGTATTTTGGTTTAATTGCACAAATTCATTACAGAGAAAAATGAATTATTCTTACTATTCTTATTGTTACTACTACTACGACAACGACGACATATTTTTAATGTGGTAGAGCCCAATGGCTAAGCAGTGATAAAAGAGATACTGTAATTCCCCCCATGTACTTTCCACAGCTGCTGATATATTCAGATAATTCAATTTGAAAAGCTGAATGAATGTTGATCCTTTTTCAGTGTGTATCTAACTCTGGCACTTCTACAGACTGACCAGCAGTATAATTGAAGAGTATTATCACGTTTACATACACAGTCTTCCAAGTAAATTTTGCCATTGTGGTGGTTACTGACCTAAAGACTCAGATCTCAGGCTAAAGTCAGATCCTTTGGTTTTTGGATTTCACTTCAAATCACTAGACATTCAGAGGCTAAAACTGTAATACAATAGATAATACTAGGAGAATGTGAGCAGGGATATTTGTGAAAAACAAAAACAAAAACAAAAAAACACAAGATGAGCAATATGATGTTTATAACACAGAATTCACTGCATTATGGTCTCTGGAATCCACATTGCTTAAGCTGCACTCTGTTTTATACATTTTACTTGATGAGCTGTGTTTGCTCTCTTGAATTTAACATTCTTAGAACTTCTGGAAACTGGAAATCATAGTAATCCACAACATGGCAAAAACATTTGACAAACTCAATTCAAACACTGTTTATATCTAGGAAAATTCAGAAGCTGATGCAAATCTAGGTCTTTTCTCTTTCAAGCATTCATCTAACTATGTTCTTGCTCTTTACCAGGGTCTGTTTTTTGTTTACTTTTGATAAAAGCCTCAACTGGCATAAACTATCATACTGCATCCTTAATGCATCTAAGCAAATATTATAATGCTATTTTTTCCTCAGGAAAACCCTCCAGTTTCATTAGAATATTTTTGCAGTATCAAAAATATTTGTGGCCTATTACCATCCTTTATTTCTATTTCTAAACTGTCACCCTACAGCATAAATTGACAGTACTTCAGGTTACACAAAATACTGTGGCTTTCAGTCTTGTAATCTGCCAAATTCACTGTATGTAGCCAGAGCCGTTTCACTGTATGTAGACAGTTAAATCAGAATTAATCAACTCTATTTCATAATTATTTCAGAATATATACAGCATGCAGATGAAGAGGATCCAGTGATCAATCACCACAGTTGAAGTACTAAAATTATATTTATTGGTTTGACTTTCTTATACTTATTTCAGGAAAAGAAAGTTTATATAGTAGATTTATCATGGTATTTTGCATTTAATGTTACAGATTTAGATATCAGCAAGGTGTTTTCAAATTTGGACTGCCAGTTCTGCTACTCTGCTAAAGAAAGTACTCCTAAAATATGCTATTTTTGCTAGCAAAATCAAATTGTTGAAACACAGAAAAAAAATGAGGACTCTGCCAACACGATTGTCAAATACTGGTACTTCTCCAAAGGCTTTAATAAGTAGTTTTAATGCCCAGATGAATTCCTAAAAAGGGTAAAATTTGCTGGCAGAGCTTTTCACTTAAAAATAATCTGGGACAAATTAAGCAGTCCAAAAGAGCTGCGATTCACTCACTGCTGACAGGAAAATTCATTGCAATCACCTCATAAATATTATACTCTAAGCAAATATCTCTCCTCAGAGACCCAAGCTCATAGGAATCCACTTATTCAAAATCCCAGCAAAGGTACATAGATCTCTAAGATGCTGATCCTATGAAATTTCTATAAACGGTGACCTCACTTATTAGCAGTTATCCTTAGAAATTATTCTTTTTGTCAAAACCCAGCAAACTCGAGACTTCCCAAGTGAGGCTTCTATGTCTGCAGACTGACTCCAGATAGCCCCAAGCTGAACCAAGCATTCCTGTTACAGTGCCCCATTAGTACTAACAAGATTTCCTTTAAAATTTGACCCAGCTGTTCCTTCAGTTCTGCAGGCTCAGAGACTGTGACCCCGCCACAACTGCCTCCAACACCTTCATCTAGAGTTGCCCCAAAAGACTAACCACCAGACAACAGTGACATCTCACCATTCATTGAACAGAGAACGAGGCAGCTACATTCCCAAAGCTGACTGGGTTAATAGCTTCATAGCTTGACCTTAAAGAAACTAATGTACTTTTATAGAAAGTCTACATTGCAGAGTAAGCCAAAGCAATAATAAATAGATATTTCATTTATATAAATAAATAAAATTCTTGATACTTCATAGAATATTTTGGCATTTTTATTTTTCTTTCTTCTTTACCTTTCTCTCTTCATTCAGGTTAAAATTCATGAATGTGGTGAAGACCCACTTTAAAATCAATGTGTAACTTTGCATGCATCTTTTTATTTAGAAATGAATATTTAGTTCATTTAAATTCCTACAGCTCACTGAAATCCAAGCCTCTTTCCATTCATTTGGGATAGGAATGATTTAATGTGACATTGCTTTCCAAATTGGTTCCTATCCAAGTTCCTAACAAAACCACTTCTTTGTTCAATTCTCATAAAGCATGTGTCTTTGCTTTTACAGCAGTTGACTAAATATAAAATACCTAACAGGCTTCTCCAACTTTATCTGACAAGATCTGTAGGTAACAGTCTGATCAGACACAGGCATGCTTCAAGGCTTGTAACAGTTTGTCTCCCCCAAGTACTTTGGTTGTAACGGTGCTTGGCTCTGTGTTCTTGCTAGTGGCTGAAACATGCTGAAATGGCACACATGCCTCCAATGGCTTGTCATGCAGATAAACTGGTGGGATTTCCTCTTTGCAGTGACAAGCACACACAACCCTGATTATTTTGTGCAGAGTGTGTTTGTGCATCAAATATTGAGCAGGTATTTTCTTCAGTTGTTTTTGAATAACTAAGCTGAGGTGTTTGTATGAGGTGAACAACTAAATATATCACAACTTCCTAGATTTAAAGTGAAATTTTGCCAGTGGTGTTATGTGTATGCTCCCATTCACTGTCTGTATATATACATATGCAGTCCCTTGGTGTGCTCTCCAAGAGCAGTTCAATTGGTTTCCAAGCCCATCAACATATTTCAGTTTTAAGCAGCTGTGTGTTAAAAAGCTTCCACTGTTGTCATTCTGCATATTTAATGCTACTGAAACTGTCAGACAAAAATTGCATTCTCCTGCTGTTCTGAGCAGCAGAAGAATGAAGATGACAAAAGACCCATGCTAATGTTAATCATAGAGGGCAAATACAAGGGCATTTTTCAAATATATAGGGCTGTGCTTTTAACAGGCACAGGCTCTTTATTCCTCCTTTCTAGTGCATTTATTGTTTAAAAAGAATAACTGCAAAGCACAGAAAATAACAACAAAAAAAAGCAATTAGCCAAATGGTCTGAATCTTGAAAATTTTCCCTGCATGTATTTTCCATTGATTTTTAAATTGCTGCTGTTTTGAATTGTTTGATTATTGTAAATATGTTCTACATACTCAGTATTCTTTAACTAACTTGTGATCATTCACATTTTTATCCTCATAATACCCCTCCAAGAATATTTCCTTTTCAGACAGGGCATTGAAGAGTAGAGGACTAAGGTGCTTGGGAGCATGATTAACATCCTCTATAATTTAGATGTCTACTTTGTAGCTGAGGCTACACTGAGACCATCACTGGGATCCATTTGGTGATTCCTAGAGAGCCTTTCTGACCATTAATCTGACCAAAACCAGGTGTTTCCCTTAGAATGTGAGAAAAATGAGATTATAGAGCCTCCTCTCATTTAGACATCTATACTCTAGATATAAAAACTTACAAAGAAAAAATATCCCAACCTGAAGGATTCAGACAAAATTCAAGTATCTCTGAATGGCAAACCTTAAGGAGCAATTCCAGCTATGCTGCTGCCAGCTCTGCAGGTTCCCAAAAAAAAGACACTAATGTGCTTGGTAATCTTGTCTGTATACGCATACTTTCAGGAAACTCTACAAAGGCACATCTTCTCCAGCCCCACGTTTCAACGTGTCTCTAGCCCAGCAGTCAGGTCGTTGTAAGGCTCTATGTATAAGGCACCACAACAAGGCACAACTCTCAAAGCCAAGTACAGTATCACGTTAATGTGGCTCCAGACACTTTAGAAAGGAGTTAGCTTTCACAGTGAGCTCTAAGCAGATTGGTGCCTAAGCTACCTGTTACCACTTGGGATCCAGAAACATGTCATTTTCCCACCTCCATTCCCTGAGTGTCTTTGCCCAGCTGGTGTTGACAGAATATGCCCATTATGAGCAATTACTATTTGTATCCTTTCCAAATATTCTGCTGAGAGTTTACCTAAAGACAAAGTAGTAGTCTCAGTAATCTAGAGCCTCCAGTACTCTCTAGCTCTCAGTACCTCAGATTTCCTGTTATGCAGAAAATATGCTTTTCTTACCAAATTCACAGAGCTATCTTGGGGCCTCAGCTCATTCTTGCAAAGTTCTGTTAGAGTAGCAGAAACACAGGTTCTTTAACTAAAATTAAATAGCTTGTGCTATGTCCTGAAGTACTTCTCAGTATTAAGGTAAAACCACATGATGTTAGGTATTTCTGTCTAAGCACCGACAGAGCTTCGTTCTTCTTCCATTCAGAAGCAATGGCAGTCATTAGTTGCCCTTATCCTCCCTACACACCCATGAGGTAAAAAACTGCAACCTTTTGTTTTCCCTTCGGAACACAGACACTGCAAATTCAGGTCAAGATTTTTCATTCCCTGGGAATGAAGTACCCCCATGCCTTTGACAATTAAGGCTTAAACAAAATAATGTCCATAACTGCAGCATTACCTACACATTTTCTTGATGCCTTGCAAAATTCATACTTTGCATCAAGTTCCAAAAGATCCAGACTGTGTATTGGAGCAAGTAGACACCTGCTGCCAGGATCCACAGATGACATTTAGATACGCAAAGATACCACCTACACAAGACAAAGAAGGGGATGATCCTAAGTCTCATTCCCAAAGGTAGCAACTGATGATCTGTCAGGCAGAGGATTCTCGACCACAACTGACCTGCAGAAGTTACGAAGACAAGCCAGCCTGAAACACAGAAGCTCTTCTCAGTTCAAAAAGCTCTGTAAAGACTAAGTAAGGCTTATTTTCAAATCTCCATTTAGCCTAATCAGGATTTCAGATTCAATACAGGGTTCAATCAAACATTACTGGATTTTGCAGCTGGGACAGATGGGCACAGGTCTAAACTGAGAGAGGAGCGTCTGGAGAGCAGCCCCGCCAAAGGGGCCTGGGGATGGGGTGCTGGTTGACAGAAGGGTCAGTAAGAGTCAGCAGTATGCCCTGGCATCCAAGAGGGCAAACTGCATGCTGTGATGCATGAAACAGGACATAACCAGCCAGTCAAAAGCAGTGATTTTCCCACTCATCATCCCACTGATAATCCTGCTGATTAATCTACTTCTTATACTGCCCTTTGCTTTTCTCATTGCAAAGGGCCCCTGCAAGGCAAATGCATGTGGAAGTAGCACGTCCTGAAATAGTTCACTATAGCTGTACTAATTGCATTCCTGTACTGTGAGGGATCACAGTATGGGAATGCAATTCTGTAAATTGGGCCCCACCATTTAAAAAGGATGTTAAGGTGAATGTGTCCCAAGAAGCTGGAGAAGGGGCTGGAAGGCCTGTCCTCTGAGGAGAGGGTGAGGACGCGGGGTTTTTCTCTAGTTTGGAGAGAAGGAGGCTGAGGGGCAAGCTCCCTGCTCTCTCCAGCTTCCTGAGGAGGGGACGTGGAGAGGGAGGTGCTGAGCTCTTCTCCCTGGTCCCCACTGCCAGGGCACGTGGGAATGGCTCAAAGGTGCGGCTGTTAGGGGAGGTTGGGACTTGACAGGAGGAAACCTTTCTTTCCCAAGAGAGAGGGTGGTCCAACCCTGGAACAGGCTTCCTGGAGAGGTGCTTGAGACCTCCTGCCTGTCAATGTTTAAGAGGCATTTGGACAATGCCCTCTCAATGCCATGCTTTTGGTCGGCCCTGAAGTGGTCAGGCAGTTGGACTAGATGGTCATTGCAGGTCCCTTCCAGCTGAACAATTCTATTCTATTCTACTCTATTCTATTCTATGCTATGCTATGCTATACTATGCTATTCTATTCTTCTTCCTAACTCAGTCTTTCCCTAACTGGAAATATCTGATGACATTCGTCCCAGCCCTGCCCTAGTAGAAGGGACTGAATGGGTAGTCATGTCCCATCCTAGGCATTGGTACTCATTTTTAGCAACACCTGAGCTGTTTCCCTTGGAAAAACATACTAAAACACAAGACCCTGAGAACAACAGTACTCTCTCAGACCAAAAGGTCCATCTGGCCCAATGCTCAATCACCAAAGAGTCCAACCATCAGTGCCTAAAGAAGAGCATATGAGCAGTTCAAGTCTGCTTCTGCCAGGGTCCTGGGGGTACTCATAGGATGGGGTCAGCCTTCCCTGGGCTTCCCACCTATAATATCTCCTGCCAAGGGCCGAAGGGACATGTCTGAGCTCAGCCTGGGGCCTTCGCCCAAGCCATGGTGTAGGTTTGCCCATCTCTGCCCCTCTCTCCTGGATGGGCCTGTCCCCTGCACTGCAGAGAGCTGCTCTCCTGGATGGACCCCTCAGACCTAGGTCATGGACTGTCATGCAGAACTCTAGGCATAACACAGCATAATTATTCTGTTTAATTTTATTCTATTTTCTATACTATTGTACTCTATTCTATTCTATTTCCTGTGCCCACCACGAGTCAAATAAGGATGAGACTGTTATTTGACTGAAATACCAGGTGTATTTCAGCTCCAAAAACAATTTCAGGGACACAAATGAGACAGGTTACAAGTGGAAACCGGAATTTATTTTATGTGATGTTACAATACGTTATGTTATGTTACACTACATTATGTGACGTTACATTATGTTGTTACATTATATTATTTCTTCTGAATCCATTCCAGAGCCGATGCTCACAAGTACGAACAAAATGCAGACATGTAGCAGGAGCAGGCTGATGCCTTCTTCAGTTTAGCTTGAAAAATCATCCCTTGCAGTCTGGCAAAAAAAAATAGCAGCAGTAACACAGGCCAAGCTATCCTGTTTTCGGAACTGTGAGAACTTGAAGAATGAGGATAGGTACCGAACAGGCACAAAAGCGGAACAAGAAGAGTGGGTGTGTGGTACCGTGGGGTATTTTCCAAAGTAGGACAACTAGCAATGACAAGCACGCTTTTGGCCTTCCAAAACTTGCTGGGCTGTGCGTCTTGGCCAGTGATGGCCGAAAAGCGCTCTGGTGCCTGCCCCGCGCTGGTGTTGCTCGCAGGGTGAGCTGAAAAGTGGCAGCTGCTGGTGGTGCAGCAAGCCTGGAGCCCTTGCAAGCACAGGCTGTGGTTTTGCTAGAAGAAGAGAGAACCCCTGGGGAGACGGAGCCAAGGGAAGAGCAGAGCTCGCTCCCTCTCCAAACTTGCAGTGGGCCAGAGAGGCAGAGAGAGCCAGGGTAGGCGTGGCGCCTTGGACGTGCCAGGACAGGGGGCAAGAAGGGAGCCGCAAGGGCCCAGAGGAGCCCTGAGAACAAGGGGCCGTGCTCAATGCTACAGAGGACAAGAAGCAAGGCCTGGGGGCCCCCCTGGGACCCACCCTGGCACTCTAGAAAGCTTCCTTCCCCCTGGATGCAGGGCACAAGGGCCATCTGCGTGGAGCAGGAGCAGCAGGCCCACAGCCAAAATGGCCCAAAAGAGGAGCCCTGGCAAGGGGCCGTGCTGAGTGCTGCAGAGGAAGGCAAAAAAACCCCCTGGGGACACTTGCTAGCTCAACCTGGGGGGAAAAAAAAGCCTTCCTCCCCCAGCTGCAGGACACGAGAGGCCATCTTTGTGGTGCATGAGCAGCAGGCAGTAAGGCAGCCAGAAGGGAGCAGAGGAGCTCTGCCAAAAGCGGTCCTGCTCAGTGCTGCAGAGGAAGGCAAAAACCCCCGGGGCCCAGTGCCAATCTGCCCCGGGGGAAAATTCCTTCCTGACCCCAGCTGGCGCTGGCGATCGGCTATTCCCTGAGCAGGTGAGCAAGACCAGCCTCCTCCATGTCCCACCGCCTGGTGACACCTCCCAGGAGATGCCCAAGCCCTCTTCTCCCTCCACCTGGAGCCCTGTCAGGGGCTTCTGAGAGTGGGCAGACGGCCCTGGCCTGATTGACCTTGGGGGCAAGAATCCTTCCTGTGCCTGGTAGGGCACCAGTGGGTGCCCCAAAGCACTGCCACCCCTGGCAACATCTCTGCGTGCCATTCCTTACGGCTCCTGCCCCTGGCTCCACAGGGGATAAGGACGGTGAGTACTGCAGTGCTCCGCCAGAAGGCATTCCCTTGGTCTTGCCACTGCTCTCCAGCTGAAAAGGCCCAATGATAGCCTGGGGCACCTCCAGGGCTTGGTGGTTCTTCTCATCTTCTGAGGGGCTTGCATCTGTCTCCCAAAGGCTGAAGCAGGATTTCCATCCATCAGATGAGCTTGCAATGTGGCCCTGCTGGGAGCTGGCCTTGCAGCGGAGAACCTCCAGCAGCCTCGTCCAGCCTCCTTAGGTCTTCCTCCCTCAGTCCCTTACAAGGAATTCCAGCGACTCCTCAAGGTTTTCCTCTCAGATGTCTTTGGGCTGCCCCCAGGCCATCTCTGGCAGTGGGACATGGGAGGACGCCCCCTTTTACAGTGCCCCAGGGCATTGTGACTGCTACGTTGCCGGGTGCTGGCACTGTGACATGGGGGTGATGGGGCTCCCCATGCGCAGCCCCACCCGCTGCCCCTCTGCCCAGCCTCCTTCGGAGGAAGGCCCTTGGTTGCTGGCCCCGAGGTGGTCCCTGTGCCCAGGAGTCTCAGGGGCTGTCCCTGGCCTCAGTGGCTGGGCACTGGGTGCAGGTGCTGGGCCTCCCTGCCAAGCCATCAGGATGTTAAGGCTACGGACAGACAGGCATTTCTACTATCGCCATTCCTTTGGTTGTGGGGATGCCAGGGGTGAAAGAAAGCCTTTTGATCGCCCCTGCATGAACTCTGCAGAGGTGTAGAGAGCACGCATGATTTTCTCAGCATTCCTTACCAATGCACCAAGGGGCATTTTCTTCCTCCTCTGAAGAGGTTGTCCTCTTGGAAAGAGGTCCCAAATTGTTTTGTGTTCTCGACCATCTTTTTCCTTGTACTTCAAGAGCTCTTCTCCTCCTTTGGCCTTCACCCTTGATAGCTTCCTGGAAAGTGATGGCAGCTCTCTCAGACTTTGTCTTGCTCCTGTTAGTTATCATCCTCTGTCAACTCTTTGCTGTAGCTCTTATTCCCAATGGAAATATAGACTTTCCCCATTGTTTCTGAATTAAAAAAAATCATAGAATCATAGAATGTTTTGGGTTGGAAGGGACCCCTAGAGGTCATCTAGTCCAACCCCCCTGCAGTGAGCAGGGACACCACTAACTAGATCAGGTTGCTCAGAGCCCCGTCCAACCTGGTCTTGAATGTTTCCAGGGATGGGGCCTCCACTACCTCTCTGGGCAACCTGTTCCAGTGTTTCACTACCCTCATTGTAAAGAATTTCTTCCTTATATCTAGTCTAAACCTATCCTGCTTCAGTTTAAAACCATTACCCCTTGTCCTGTCACAGCTGTCCCTACTAAAAAGATTTTCCCTGTCTTTCCAACAGGCCCCCTATAAGTACTGAAATGCCACAATCAGGTCTCCCTGCAGCCTTCTTTTCTCTAGACTGAACAAGCCCAACTCTCTCAGCCTGTCCTCATAAGAGAGGTGCTCCAGCCCTTGGATCATTTTTGTAGCCCTCCTCTGGACCCGCTCCAACAGTTCCATGTCCTTCTTGTGCTGAGGGCTCCAGAGCTGGACACAGTACTCTAGGTGAGGTCTCACCAGAGCAGAGTAGAGGGGCAGAATCACCTCCCTCGACCTGCTGGCCACGCTTCTTTTGACGCAGCCCAGGGTACGGTTGGCCTTCTGGGTTGCCAGTGCACATAGCCAGCTCATGTCCAGCTTTTCGACCATCAGTACCCCCAAGTCCCTCTTGGCAAGGCTGCTCTTGATCCTTTTTTTCCCCAGCCTGTATGCAATGTCAGCTAGCTGCTTAGGAAGTCTGTCACTTCTCTTCTTGTCTAATCATTGCTTGGGATCAACCACGGTTCCAATTCTAGGAAGGATTTTGAACCTGTTATTTTCTTTCTGTTTGAATCTCTCCCTATTTTCCTCCGTGATTCTTTTGTAACATAGAATTAATTCACAATTACAAAACATGCCAGATTCTTGGTCCCAGATGTGATTTTCTTGGCCATGGAAACAGGCTTTGGGGGAAAGGTAGCAGGCTCCGTGCAGTAGAAAATAACCACTAACTCTCACTAACACATAGTACAAGTTATGTCAAATGATCCAACAGTTACCATTCTGGTTCCTTATTAATGTTCAGAGCTGTTAAGAACTGAACACTGCAGTTGCTTTTTTCCTTGAAACACTCTAATAGTTTCTCCAGATTTAACCAGTCAGGCTGCATTAAGTTAGCACTGTCATTTCCCATGCACTGTTTGAACTTCTCTGCCCTTCTATCAAGTGTATTAAAAAAAAATAGTGGAAGATCACACTTTGGGTGGGGATGACAAACAACAAAGATTAAATTTTCACATCCAAAGCACAGGGCAGCTACAGAATCATTCTCCCCCTCTCCTACAACACATGAAGGAGAATCCACTGTCTTTGATTCTTGCATTTCTTAAGACTCTTTGAAAAGTTCACACTAGATTTTATTTCAAATTAAACAGAATCTGTTTAAACATGGTATTTGTTTAAAGACCACAATATACATCTAGTAGTGTGATGTCATCAAGGTGACAATTTCTTCTCCATTTAATACCCAGGCCAATCTTTTTTATACTAAATTAAGCTGGCTGATGTCTCTCAGAGGACCTGTTGATCAGGTGAACACAGTTTGAAATGAGCCAGAACTGGTCAAGAATTTGCACCAAATATGGCAATTAGATTGAAAAGAACATGGTTTTAAAAAGTAAAATTTTTTGCTAATGTGGTTTCCAAACTAAAGTTTTGAAATTTGCTTTGAAGCTTGTTGAAATTTAAAGTAAAATGAGGATTAAAATGGAACTCCATTCAAAACGTAAAATTATTTGGTTTTGGCCACACAAAATACTTAACCAAACAACCTTTTTGATCAGATGAATGGGTTGGGTTGTTTACTTCACTAGTTTTGGTGGACTGAAACATTTCAATGCAGAAAACAATAGTTAAGTAGAAAACTAAACCAAAATCATTAGTACATACGTCATTCTTTTACAAAGAGCAATTTGCTGCTAGCACCTTTAGAATGAAAAATTATCTTTGGAAAAACACACAGGAAACACCTTAGAAAATGAATCGTTCTAACATGAGGGCAATGAAAAAAACAAGCTGGTGCCTTCAGCTCTTGTGAAAGGATGTGAAAACAAACCAGTACAGCTACAGGTGTTCTTTATTTATCTACATATAAACAATTCTAGTAAAGGGAGCACTTCTAATTTGAAGCAAGCCTGGAAATGCTTCTCACACAGACCTAAATCTCAAACAGTGGGTCAGAATCCTAAAGGAGAAAATCTAACTAGCGCCATTACTTGGCCGTTCAACCTGTATTTTATTTGTGTGCACAATGTTTGGAAAAATGTCACTTGTAACAGATACTGCTCACTTATAATAGAAGAACATTTGTCTGAAAGGCATTTTGTGAAATCACAGAAAAAGTTTACACCACATAGAAGTTGTTTTATTTTGGGCATATGGTCTTTATTTATTTAAACTGTTACATAGGAATAGCTTCATAGAATAAGTTTTCTGAGTAGATTTTTTTCTCTTTCCTCCTATGTCTGTTCCAAGCTTTGATGTTCATACTTCAGTTCCCACACTCTTCACAGGACAAAGAATTGTTTATGTACAAAATTATACTCTGAAAGGCACCTCAATCAACATGACACCTTTATATTTATTTGTAGGATATCACTTGCACAAACTGAAGTGAGAGTGGGGAGTATACAGTGAACACAAGTTGTCAAGAATAATAACTATAAAAGGAAAAATAAAGAGTCTGGCATATGAAAGTTTCTTCATTAGTCCTTAGTATATTTATAATCAACCAATTTCCCCTCACGTTTTCCAGCTCTGTAAAATAAGACCTATATATCTTCCCAGAGTTAGTTTGTAAGCCATACAATTCCAAGTAGCCATGCTTAAAGACATTTTATAAACTATTTTATAACATGGCGTGATAATTTCCCTGTGGGGGTAGGCACTGGAGACATAAATTGTTTCTTTGCCAGGACAATACTTCCAGTTCTTGATAATGTTTTTGACTAGCTTCCAGGAAAAGCTGCCACTTGGTTACATCCATATTCAGTTCCTTTGCCAGTGATCTTCTATGCAAGTCACAAAAGTTCACAGGTGAAACCTCAAGTATCCTGCACAAAACTGCAAGAGATACCTCCCCCACAGTCAATGTTACACCGTGTACATACACTTACATACAGTTTTGCAAAACTTAGTTTACCAACCCGATTTACCCATGGGAAAGTAACTTTACTCCCTCTGCAGCTAAGGGGTCCATTTGCCTGGAGACTGTCCAGTTCCTGGGAGCTGCCTGTGAATTCTAGGAGAGCCTGCTTTAGCAGGGGGGTTGGACTAGATGATCTTCCGAGGTCCCTTCCAACCCTTGCAATTCTGTGTGTGTGTGTGTGAATTCAATGTTGATGAGGCCCAATGGAAGTAGAGAACTTTGCACCAGCAACACCGATGGCCAAGCTCAGACGCAGTGACTTTCAGCAGCAGCAGCAGGCAGGTCTTTGTTCACAGGAATATTGTCTCTGTCTCAGTATCTCACAGGTTCCATTTCAGCAGATCTGAAATCTTTATGTCGAGTTTCTCTCTTCATTCTCCTTTTTTAGTGTTTTTGCAAGAAGGAAATGGAGAAAAAAAAAGGCCCAGAGGAACAACTTACACAAGGATATCATTTCTCTTGCTGCACCATACTACCAGTGTTATCATGGCACATGTCAACATGACCGGGATCAAGATCAGGGTTATGAGAATTTCATCTGGTGGATCTTCCCAGTGAACCTTTTCTGAAGTACAGTTTGAAAAGAATTGTTTATGAATTCCAGTGATAAAGCCCTCTGCGAGGGGGTTTGGCCAAAAGCAACTTGCATTGTTGGCTTCACGTTCTGTGCACTGGGTAAAGTTGTCATAATACCTAGAAGAAGAAAATCAAGAGACATTTAAATAGAGCACATATGCATATTACACTTAGTGGAAGCTACATAGGGGTTGATATAGAATCTATGAGTAGGTGTATCATGTAGATACTCTGCTGAAGGACCCTTAATGGAGGCTGTGGGTACCAAATGTTACACAGTGAGCCAGAAGGAGAACTGACTCACACGTACTCCTACAACTGAGAAATTTCATGTGAAATCCTGAGATCCCAGATAGACAGTGGTCAAAACCCTGTCCTCTGCGTGCTGTTACTACAGCCAGGACTTCCTAATGCCACTTAAGTAGAATTAGAATCCCCTCGCTACAAACATCTACAGTATCTTTTAAAAACATACACACAAATGTGCCAAGAACAAGATATTTTGAGCAAAATATGGATAATTCATGCCTCATCTGTCATTGGACATGATGTTGTGGCGAAAATGATGTGATGCTGGGACCGAGACACAACATGCAATACCACGTAACAATTTCAGTTCTGTTGTACACTCAGGCAGTAGGAAGTTAATAGGAAAAGTTAGCTTTTGACAACCTTTATCTTTTTCCTAACTCCAGCAAATGTCCAACGGGGGGGGGGGGGGGGGGGGGGGGGGG